>SNQJ01S0209183.1:11785-27890 GCA_010110895.2 Picea sitchensis
CTGGGACAAGCGCCAGCGCATTTCACCACATTGCAAAAGTGTTTTAAGATGTTTTGAAATAAATGTGCGGATGTTAATGTAATAGTTAAGAGAAATCACACTTAGATATTGTAAATAGATCTTGAGCGATCCACTCTCATCTGTAGTAGGTGAAGGCATTAATACATAGTTAATGTGAGTAGGTAGATTTAAATGCAGATTAGACAGTTTAGAGCATAGGAGGGAAAATCGACTATAGACACCCTCATCTTGTATCATTTGTAACATTAGCATAATCAATCAAGCATAGAGCATAAAGAGGAAGAAGCAGAGAGCTGTGTAGAAGAACCCATGTACAGAAGTCCTGGATTAATACATGAAGCTTTGATTCAGACTTATGGTGTTGTGATATTCTCTGTGTATGCATGTTGAATGTTATGCTTAGTGTTGTTTTACTCTTTATATCATGCATTTGATGTTATTCTATGTATGAATGATTTCTTGTTGAATGTTTGAAATCTGAGAGAGAGTAAGAAATGAGTTTCAATTGTTTCTCTATCTGAGCAAGAGTTCCTACAAGGAGTGCAGTGGAGCGTCCGCAAGGAGTGCGTTGATGGGTTCAGAGTTTTTTATCTTTGAAACCTCAGGAGGGATAACATTGTTCTCATTCTTGTGGAAGTGAAAGTTAAGCACAGGAGCCGTGCAAGGTGTGCATAGGCCGAGTAGAGTTTCAGAGCTTACAACCTGAGGAAATTGTTGAAACATTTTTGTTGCAAGGAGTGCATACAGTCGAAGAGGTTTAAATACTAAAGCATATTTGAAGAAGTACCGCAAGGAGTGCGCGTAGGAGTTACCCGCAGAGTACTTGAGGATTTTCAAGCAAGCTCAAGAGGGATATGGTCTTTGAAGTTGTCAAAGAGAAGCTCAAGAGGGCTAGTGCCTTGAAGTATTGAAAGGAGGCATAGCGAAGTTGCTTTGCAGGTGGACAAGTTCCGTGAAGGAATACCTTGTTCATTTCGTAGGAGTTGTCAAGGAGGAATTGGACAGTCGAAATTCTTCGAGGGGAATTCGTGAAGTTTTGAGAGCCATCAGATCATGTAGAGGAGCAGGGGAGTTACAGTAAGCCTATTTTCAAGTTTAAGTTCAAGAGATATAGAGTCGTAGGATCCAAGCCAGTAAGGGTCATTGGATCACTCGCGAACTTTCATTTCGTGGATTTGCAAGCTGAATGGTCGAAAACCTTGCACTAAGATTCACAAGATCATGAAAGGTGAAGTCTCGTCGGGGCGAGAAGTTTTGTTGTGGGACCCTCATTTATAACACGCCAGAATTTAGCATTTCGGCGTTTCTGAAGATAGGAGGTCGAGGCTTTTTTCCTGGAAGTCCCAAAGTCACGAGTTGTGATAAGGAGTATCGAGGAGTTTGGGATCTCGACACTTCAAGTGTAGAAATACAAAGGAGGCAGTGCTTGGGGAGTGAAATTGCGAAGTGCCAAAGCTTACCACAAGAGACATGTGGCAGAACCACAAGGCAGGCCCAGGTGATAGACATGCGGACACACATCACCAAGAGGAAAGGAATCAACACTTTGTCGACTTCTCACATCTCAGGGATTCATGGGATAAGAGCATAGGAGCTCGACGCTACAACCCACAAAGTGGCGAGTTGCGAGAAGTGCAAAGGGAAGGTCAACCCTCGCTGACTTTCAAGTCTCGGAGGTTCACACAGGAAGAGAACGGAGGCTCAACCCTTTGACTTACGAAGTCGCGACGGAAGCTAGCGCTTAGCCTAGCCGGTGGTCACACGCAGAGGGCGCCAACAGAAGGGAGTTGTACCCATTTCATGATCTCGGGTATCACGAGATTGGGAAGGAAGAGTTAGGAGTTTTGACTCTCGAACTCACGAGATTGTGAGTTGCAACAATCGCCTTTGGAATTATGCCTTGGTTATAGCATTGTGGTTTCTTGGAGGAGGTGGATCTCGTGCCTAGTGTTGTTCACACACAGGGGAGATTCCCGAAGGACCTGTGGACTGATAATTTGTGATTCCAATAGGGAATTGAAAGAGTCAATCCAACTCAAGGGAAGGAATTAGAACAATCCTGTAGCGGACCTTGACCTGAGGGTCGATAGAGAGTTGGGGGTCTGCACCATATATCCTCAACAAAATACATCTTTGGAGGGTCTTTACAAGTCATTTCAAATCTTTTGCACTCAATGTGAAGCAAATGCTCTCCTCAAAATAACTTTTTATCAAGATCATTGAGATGTAACAAGAAATTTTTAAATGGAATTGAGGCTAATAAAATATTTTTTCTTTTGCTATTGTCTAATGGGAATATAATAGAATAGGGGAATCTCAAGGACAATCGACACTATTTTGTCTAGGAAGATCCTTTCAAGAAGCCTTTTTATATATTTTCTTTGGTTGTTGGCCCATTAGTTGGTAGAGACGATACGTTCATTATGGTATCAAATCAACAATATTCACTTCATATTTGGACTCTTACAGAGGATTTATCAAACACTTCTCATGCCATGTATTCTATAAATGTCAATGATAAACTTAATAATCCATTCCATTGGTGTTTTAATTTTTTTATATGATTGCAACTGAAGAAATAAAAGGGAGAGGGAGGCCTCTAGTTATAATATGTATCATGTACATGTGCCAACATTGACATCCCTAAAATATGTTATTAAAGAATGAATTTGTCAATTATAGTGAACTAATTTTGTATTATTAATATTAACACCAATAATTGTAAATTGAGAGAGAAATGAAGGAGAGAATTTGAAAATAACAATAAAGAACAAGAGGATACTTTGCAACATGTAAGAATAGATCAATCATTCAATGGATTCAACCTAAATGAAAAATCCATTTTTTGTAAATGTCTAACTATCAAGAATGCATACATTCAATTACATAACAAGCACACAAAGACAATGGTGAGATCATTATTTATTTTTCTTAAATTTTAATTTTCACAGCATAATACAAATCAAACATAGGTTATTCATCATTCATCCATAAAAAAAACTATTGAAGCATGCATTGACTTTGCTAGATCTACTGGAATAATTTTGTATTATTAGTATTAACATCAACAATCCCAAAATAAGGAGAGAAAAAAAAATAATGAGATTGAAAATAGCAATATAGAACAAGATAAGAGTCTCAAAGGTAAGAACATATATATCATTTTATGTCTTTCACCTACATGCACGATGCAATTTTTGTAGATAGTATAAAATTTGCAAGAAGTGACATGGATTCTAAAATATCTAAAGGAAATGATCGACTATCATGATATCTTTATTGGGACCTCTGTTTTTTAAGAGAATCTAATTTTGCAGAAAGGACAAAGTTTTGTGGGAAAGTGAAACAGCCTAGAGGAGGAGTAGAATCACTAGAAAACAACTAGGATGAGAAAAAAGTTAACTACAAGTGTGTCAGCAGTGAAAACAGATCATGCGCCAGTTGGACGAGCAAGTGGAAAGAGATAGAAGCTTCGAGCGCATGCAAGGAGAAAGTAGGAAAAAGTAGCAGAAGAAGAATTAAGAAAAGATAATAGTGGAATAAAGAAAAGATAATAGTGGAGTCAATAAGTCAAGTAGCGGCCAAGAGAACAACATAAATTGGGAGTTATGTAATGGGAAAGGGTTGGTTGGATGGTTAGTTTTTTTGTTAGTTATGATTGGGCATTGTTGTCATTGGTTGATATTGTTTCTCTTGTAATGTTTGATCGTTGTTACCAATGTTGTGATTTTCATTGAGTTTATTTGAGAAACACTATTGTAAGGGTTTTTGAATAACATTGTTCTTGTACAGATCACAAGAGTCTGAACTGGGTATCTAGAGAATACATTATTCTACCTAGGTGAATGTAAGAGAATTACACTCCATATATGGCCCTTTTTGAGATGTCATTAATATGAAAGATTATTCAGACTCTAAAATTTTGTTATGATGTGTATGAATCTATAACTTCTATGATGCATAGTCCACTATGTTCTGTGTATTTGTCCTTTGGTTGTTAATTCGCAAGTTTATTTGGTGTATGGACTTCTATTTATGTTGGGCAACCTAGTTTATATTATGTGTATGTTGTCCTAAGACTCTTGGTGATATAATTATTTATATGTTCAAGTATGAATATGCAATGTGTTGCAAAAAAAATAAGGATGCATCCTCTTTGAATCCCTTCACCACTTAAGTCTCGATTGCACTTCGGGTGATACCTCCTTCCCTTGTGGAAGGTTGATTATGTCAGTGTTGGTAGACTATAGTGGTACCTCTGTTGGTAACCTCCGAGAACCCCAGTATCCAATATTGTGCCAACAAATGGATTTGTTGTTGGGACATGTCTTTAAAGTGAGTTGTTAGAGGATGTCACATCACATATTTAAGTTTGATATTGAAAATTGGTAGGAAATAAGGTGTGATGAGATTATACAATAAGAAGTTGATTGACACTGAAAAGGATAGAGGGTTGTGAAGAGAGTTGTATTTTATTCAGAACTTGCGAGTGACCAATACAAGATATTTTGGATCCGATTCCATGAATAATTGTTTCAATGGTTAGATCAGTTACAATAACCATCAGAATATAAATATCGAGTCAAGAGAAGCTATAATTGGATTGTTGAGTGTTTAGTATCTCTTCACCAACTAGATCATTCGATCTCTAAAGCCGTGGATTTTTGGGTGCAGACCATATTGGAGGGATATATTATTGAATTTTCCATAGAGAACCATCAATGTTTTCCAAAAGTAGAAGTCATATTCCAATAAGGATATCGAGGAATATTGTTGCAGGAAATGCCCCTTTGGATTAAAATTTTCTATCGAAAGAAGGGATGTTACATGTTCCAATTGAAATGGCAGTGTAAACCCTTGCACATGAGGGTTTGGTGACTCAGCCGAGTGTTCATGGGTTAGGTTAAAAAATTTCTTGAAGTATGGGGGGTCGTCAATAGAAGAGTGCTAGAGATGAATGAGCTTAGAGGATGGATAATGTGATCGAAAATAGGTGGCAAATACAGATGAGAAAATTGATGAAGAGGCCTGATAAGTCACATAAGGAGATCTACTTCAAGAGTAGTTAAAGAAGAGAGTCAAAGAAGTTACAGGAGTTACAGATAAGTAGGAGGTTGGATAGCCAATGGTTGCATGAGATATTTGGAGAGACAGGTGAAAGTTCTAAAGGAAGTGGATGAGAGGAAGGAAAGTCAAAAGAAAGAGTAAAGATAGTCACCACCCTTGGAGAATAACACTCATTTGGAACCCCTGAAGAAGTTGTGGGAGAATTAGATCTTGTGATGCTAGAAGATACTAAATCACATTTAAAAAATGATACATTACTACATACTCAGGTGACCCCCAAGTTAAAGAATTTTGTTTTGGAGGCAAAGGAACCCACCCCAAATCACCTATTCCCTCTACACTATCTACAAATCTGGTAAATTCTTTAGTATTTTTTGTCATTTCTAATCCTTATACTATGGCAAGTTCAAGTAGTAGTAGTAGTGGAAGTGGGGAAATTTTTTTAGTCATATCGCAACCAGGACCCTCGGGCTTCATTTTGATAGGATCTCCAAGTTACTTAATGACAATTCAACATGCAATATCCATCACCCAATACCCAAAGTTTTGGGGTAATAGGGATGAGGATGTTGAACAACATTGGTTTCTTTGTGAAGCCATATGGAGGTCTTGTGGAACTCTATATGCAAACAAACTAGTTGATTTTCATACCACCTTGAGAGGGTGAGATTTAAAATGGTACATGAAATCCATTGAGCCAGGGAATAATGAAGGACATGGTTTCACTCTTGCTCATGTAAAACAAAGGTTTATAGTAGAATTATGCTTACCATAGTCAGAGAAATGGGATCTCTTTGATTTATGGGAGATCAAACAGAGAGATGGGGGAATCCACATGGGCATATAACCAAAGGTTTAAGGATGTGATAGGGAAATTGGAAAACCCCATCCACAAAGACCATCAATGAGAATGGTGTATACAAAGGTTGTTACCGTTGACCCGAATTCCTTTGACTTAGCAAATAATCGATACTTTGGGGGAAGCTTTGGAGAAAGCTAGGAAAATCGAGGCTATGGAAGGTTATCCTAGAAGCATGCAAGTAATGAGACCGACTAACAATCATTATATCTCACAATGGCAAGGATGTATTTCTGAATTAACTGACAAGATTCAAGAAATGACCCTTTTGAAAGTAGGTCGATTGCAAGTATGTTGTACTAGATGTTATACCAAAGGTCGTATAATGACAGAATTCGCAAGAATAAAGGTGTAGGAACTCATCTGCACCCAATGACACCTCCAACCATAGGAACATCGGGAGGGGTCATGCAAGTTTTCGTTGCAAAACCATTTCATGGCACGGTTCAGTACCATTCCTTCCCAAATCATCAAGGAGGATAGAGTAATGAATATTGTGAAATCTACAGAAGTCATATCCACTCCCCTAGGAATTTTCCAATCCTAAAAAAGTATACCCATGTTCCAAATATAGTATATTGTGAATTATGTGGGTCACCTACTCACAATATCAAGCAGTGTCATGCTCTAGATGCTCTTGTGGACAGATTGGATCAGTCTGCATTTAGGGTCAATGAAGCTCCTCAAGGGTTTGGAGGAGGTCGTAGAGGCAGGGATGAATTTAGAGGTGGATGGACTGGAAGAAGAGGACCAGTTTATTGTTAAAATTGTGATGAACAAGGTCATATCACAATATATTGTCCTCTTCCAAGAAGATCTTGGTGTACACACTGCAAAAACAACACCCATGCCACCAAGGATTTCTATAAATTGATCATGAAATGGGAAGATCGCTCTAGGAAATGAGGTGATAATTTGATAAATTTTGAGCCCTGATCCATCATTGAATAAAAGGAGCCTAACATTAACATTATTACTAAAGGAGAAATAAGGACTAGTGTTGATGTTGAAAATTCCAATCAAAGTAAGATTCATAAGGTGGTACCTGTGGATGCTAAGTATTATCCCATAAGGTAGAAGGAGTTCTTTAAGAATGCAATGGAGATGTTCCAAAAAAATTCTAATCTGGAAATGTCGACATTCATAGATCCAAGTTCTAAGCTTTGACCAATAGTCGCAAAAATCTTGTTTCACAGAAGGAACCCCCACGAAGATCAAACAAGGCTATTGACTTGTAGTTCCAACTATTTTTCGACATTTTGGATGATGAACAACTAACTAAGTAGTTGAGAAACATAATCAAGGTGATTTTAGGGGCTGACAAGAAGCTAGAAGAACCAATTGTTGCTAATCTGCAGGAGAGGAATACAGGTAGGGTACAGAGGAGGAAGAGGAGATCTAAAAGAGAATTTAGATTAAACACCCACATTGAAAACTACAACATTAGCAATGTTATGTTAAATTTGGGCTCATACATCAACATATTACTAAAGAAGACTTGGGAGGAAATGGGGAATCCCAAGCTCTTCTATTCACCTATTCAGCTGCAGATGACCAATCAATATTGTATCTATCCTGTTGGGAAGCTAAAAAATGTTGTAGTGGATTTAGATGGTGTTAAAACAATAGAAAACTTTGAGGTTATATAAATAATGGGTGGAAAAGACCCATACCTAGATCTATTGGGAATTGACTGGGTCAATGAGAGTTACAACTCCATAGATCTTAAGAAGGAAATTATGACCTTTGAATCATATGGTATGAAAGTAACTCAACCTATAGACTCGTACCAAGGTCCTCAATATATTGATTCAGTTGGGGAAAATATGGAGCAGGATGTCCTAGATGAACTTTATTCTCTAACTATAGGAAAATGAGAAAAATACATTAACCCTACAACAGATGGATCAATAAGTTGGCGGAGCATTCAGTCTACAAGTGAAGATTCAAATTAATCTTTCAATAATTGGAAATAGTGAATATGTGAAAACTTTTCAAGGCATTTCACAACTATCAAAGAAAATCGATGTATTGGAACATAGATTAGAGAACACCTTGTTTATGTTGGCACTTTAGATTTACGCAACTTTCTAGTTGATCTGGACGATAACGTTGAGGCTGAGCATAGAATACAGGTACTTGATATTGCATTAAAACCGTCTCTAGCTAGGTGATGGGTTGTTCATAAGGGAGCTTTGACTTCTTGGGATGAGGTCAAACTTGCCATTCAGTACCGCTTTATCCTTCTGTTGCAGGTCAACAATTTGAGTAAGGATCAAAAGTTGAAGCATCAATTGTTAACTCTAAAATCGTACAATGGGTTTTCCGATCCAAAGGGGAATGTTGTGCATTGCATTAAGGTATGGGAAGCTGCATAACTTCCTTATAAATTTTGGGTGCATTCATTTATTCATTCTTTGAGATGAATTCAAAATTCTTGGTATGTGCATGAAGATACTAGAATACAAATCACTTGTTGTGAAGAACTTCAAAGTGAGTTCTACCATGATTTCTCATTTTCGAGTAAGTCTCATGAAATCACCATAGTGTTGCAACAAATTAAGAAAATGTTATTTACTATTGAATTTGAGCCCGCACATACACCTATAATTTGTGCTGGAAATGAATACTTACTTCATCATATCCTTTATCCATCCTCTATATGAATACCCATGGCTTGTATTAGGAATTTGACATTTGAAGAATCTAAAGGTACTAGAGTTGTTAAAGACACTATTTCAAATGATGTTAGTAGTTCCTATACCAAAACCATGGAGTTGTGGAAAATAAACATAGGGAGTGAGGAGAATACCAATATGGCATTCATAGGAGACTATTGGGATGAACGGACCATGACCAAGATACAAGATTTGTTGTAGGAATATGAGGATCTATTCCCTAAAATATTTTCATAACTAAAAGGTATTAAGGGAGATTTAGGGGAAATGAAGATAGAGATAAAGCATTAATCAAAGCTATTCAAACATAGGCCCTATCTCCTGAACCCTAGAGTTAAAGAGAAGGTGAAGAAGGACATTGATATAATGTTAGAAGGTGGGATAATTTTTTTGGTTGATGAGGCTAAGTGGATCATCCCTATTGTAATACAGAGAAAGAAGGGTATTGATGATATTTGAGTCTGTGTGGATTACAGGAGTTTAAACTCAGTATGTGTACATGACCCTTTTCCTACTTCCTTTAGTGATGAATTCTTGGAACAAGTAGCATGGAATGAAGCATATTCTTTTACAGATGAGTTTTCGAGCTATCACCAAGTTAGAATTTCCGAAGAGGAAAAGAAAAAGACTACCTTCACTACCGAGTGGGGATCATTTGTGTATAATGGTATGCCTTTTGGGCTCAAGAATGCCCCAATGGTATTCTCTCGTATAGTGATTGCAACATTCCACGACTTCACTCAAAAGTTTCTTGAAGTCTATATGGATGATTGGACTATGTACATCCTATTAAAGGAGCATATAAGTATATTATGGCTAATGTTTGATCACTACAGATAACTACATATTTCCCTAAACCTGAAAAATTGTAATTTTTGTGTACCATTTGGGAATTTGCTCAAGCATATAGTATGTAGGGAAGGAGTGTTAGTGGATACTACAAAATTTGTCGTGATACTAAATATGCCTCCTCCTACAAATTCCAAACAATTGTGATCAATGTTAGGTTACACGGGATACTGTCACAAGTTTATCAAAATTTATGCAAGCATATCTGCCCCATTAGAAAAGTTGTTAAATAAATATGAGGATTTTTGTTGGACACCAAAATGTGATCAAGCCTTTGATACCCTCAAAGAGAAGTTAAGTATTTCTCCTCTCCTCATCCATCCAAATTGGAAAGTAGAATTCCATGTTCACATTAATGCTTCTGGCATTGCTTTGGGGGATATCCTTGCGCAACCTCGTGAAGGAAACCTAGATCATCCTATATACTTTGCCAACATGAAGATTTCTGAAGTTGAGTGAAACTACACTACAACTGAAAAGGAAGGATTGGAAATGCTTTATGCTTTGTAAAAGTTTAGAAATTGTTTTCTAGGAAGTCACTTTAAATTCTTTACTAATCACTCTTCTTTGAAATATCTTGTTAATAAGCCTGTGTTAGAAGGAAGAATTTACAGATGGTTATTGTTGTTTCAAGATAAAGAATTTTCTTTTGAGGTGTTGTTAAATACAAAACTATATTAGCTGGGTCCATACCTTTCCTAGACTAGAGTCAAGAGTGCGTGGAGCTAGATGATCAGCTCCTAGATGCATATATTTTCAAAGTAGAAGTTATTCCTAATTACTTGTATGGCATTGCATTGCTTTTTAGCACATGTACCTAACCTGAAGGTTTGGCATTGCATTGCTTTTTAGCACATGTACCTAACCTGAAGGTTATTCCGCAAATAAAATGAGACACCTCATGGTATGAGAAATAGACTATCAACTCATTATGGGACACTTGTACAAATTAGGATTGGATGGAATCCTAAGATGCTTCATGCTTGACCATGAAATACCTAATATCCTATGGGAGTGTCATAGTGGAGTTGCGAGAGGAAACGTAGGTGGAAAGGAAACTGCCTAGAAAATATTACAAGTAGGCTTATGGTGACCAACAATGTTCAAGGATTCAAAAAATTGTTCTAGTGTATGTGATGTCTATCAACAAGTTGGTAATCCATCCCGCCACGATGAGTTACCCTTACACCTTGTTTGAGCACTACAAGCCTTTGAACAGTGGGTTGTTGATTTCATCAGCTTGATAAACCCCTTTGTGAAGGACTCGAAGGAAAGATACATTATTACAACAACCAATTACTTGATTCGTTAGGAGAAATCATAAACTATTCAGGATTTCTCTATAGACATGGAAGCATGGTTTATTTTTCAGAACATAATTACTAGGTTTGGCTATCCTTGAAGCTTGAGACGAGAACATAATTACTAGGTTTGGCTATCCATTTTATCAGTGAGACTATATCCACCCTAACAATAAAGTTCTTAATTCAACACCACAAGAATAGTCCATACCATCCACAAGCCAATGGAATAGTAGAAGCCTTAAACAAGATCTTAGAGAGGGGCTTAACTAAATTCTGTTGCACAAATTGTGATGATTGTGATGAGAGAGTTCATGTTGTTTTATGGGCTTACCGAACCACTACAAATAATTTATACAGGTTTACCCCATTTCATTTGGTATATGGAAGAGAAGCGATGGTGCCAGATGAGATTCTAACTCTGATTATATTCATTGCGCAAGCTACTAAGATAACAAACGATGAATCCATCGTAGGACGAATTGCATAACTAATGGAGATTGAAGAAGCAATATTCTTAGCAGATTTTCATCATATAGTGGAAAAATCTTGGTAGAAGGTTTATCATGACCAACATATCAAGCACAAGTCTTTTCGTGCAAGGTGTCCAAGTCTTGTTATATGACAACAAGTATCAAAAACAACTAGGGAAGCTACAAATGCATTGGCTTCGACCTTTTATAGTTGTGAAAATTCGTGACTCTGACGTTGTTAAGATTGCGTAACTAGATGGTATTCTTATTCCTGGATAGGTGAATGGCACACATCTGAAGCCCTATATATTTGATTGATAAGTGCCACTTTGCAATTCTCCTGCACGTGAGAGTGCATACAATAGGTAGGATTTTTCATTAGTTGTTTTTTTCCATTTCCCTCAATAAATTAGTGATGTGTCTGACTGTCACTTGACATAGCGTCTAGTTGTCCCTATCAATTTATCCATATTAGATATCAATTTTGTGTTTGGGGAGGTCAAATCAAATCCTTTCACATTATGTATCCTCCAAGCTCAAAACTCGTGCTTTTCGTTGTCATTGGGTTAGTTAAATCTCATTAATACCTTTTTTCTTGTCATCTCGTCATCACCAGTCAGAGTCATTTATGTCCTCACAACTATTGGTAATTTTCTGAGTGAGCGCTGGTGTGTCCATTACTTTCTCGTTCACCTCAATATCTTGGTACCGTTTATTTTCTTATGCTCTTAATTACCCAAATTGCTTGTGTATTTTTCCGCATTTGATGGACATGTAAGACATTAATGTCGAGTTACCTCCATGTTGTATCTCTTAATGGATTCTCATCGTGTCACCTACCATATATGCCTATAAAATCAACATTTCCTGAGTGTTAAGTATTATTGTGTTTTAGTTAAGTTTATTGCATCTTCAGTCCTTCAGCCCCCTGAGAACTCTATGAGCCTGCGTATGCACCTTTATCCACCAATTTTATTTGTCTAACAACATCGGATTGCTATGATGGTCCACACTTCCGATTGGGGAGATCTTCCTAAAACCACTATTCCGGAGGAATTTATTGATCCATGGATTGTTTCAAGGTGATCTCCATGGAAATGTTGAGCAAGCTTTCCTGGTTAACCTTGATTTCACAGATGTTGCCTTGTTTCCCCAAATGTCTATTCATGCATTTATGGATTGCATCACATTCTAGATGGACTTTTTCAGTGGAAATGGAAACTTGAGTACATACCACTGTGAGATTCTACCTTGATGAGTGTTTGCGACCTTGCAGTCTTTGAAACTATCGGAGAAGTCACCCATTGCATGAAATTCCTCATTATCCAAGTGCACAACAACACCTTATGGTTATATCAGGTCTACCCCATCCATGTATAGGAAATTGATAATCTGACTAGTTTGTCCATGGAAGGTTGGGATATCATAGACGACTTCAAGGGCTCTGGAAGCATGGTTGAAAAAAGCGTGAAATTAACCTATACGAAAAATATTCCACTAGGAGAGGAGGTCACAGAGTGCACATTTCATCGATCAATGATGAACAAGTCTACATGAACTTTTATTTGATTTTTGGGAAAGTAACGAAGAATTACATGAAAGGCAAGTGCACCCTTGACGCCATAACAGTAGCATAATTTATCAAAAATGGCACACCATTGAATTGGTGTAAATAATGTTTCACATTGTTGTTCCAGGCTTGCACAGATGTGCATGAGAAGCCTGGTTACTTCATATATGGCTACTTATTGGTATAATTACCTATGTGTAAGTGACAGTCATCGAAGGGTCACAATATCTCCCACACTCCTGACAGTCGTATTTCCAAACTTTTCGACCCCTGACATATTCACACTACGACCACTAATGAGACAACTCACACTGCAACCTTGTTGGAGTGGTATAATGAACTCATCAATGCAACACAAAGGCCATGAATCCCTCAGACACTGGTAAATATACACACTCACAACATCTGGTTTGGGATGAGCCATGACCATAGGTTTGTGTGACCTCTCGTGGCTAATCCATATCTCTTCCATATGACCCATTTTCCATTTTATCTGGATGAGGCATTGTTCAAAAAGGAATTCATCGCATGGTCAGGTGTCATTGTATAAAATAAGTGGTCGGGTGTCTCCTACACGATGCCTGCCATTGTGTAATGGTTTGCTCCTGTGAAAACTCCCTACATAGGTACCAACTCAACAAAAATGGAATGAACACCTTCCAAATAAAAGGAAGGGGAATACAAAGGTGAAGAGGAAATGCTACCTGGGGGGAATAGTACAAATCCCATTCTCCTATATTCTAGAAGACGCCGCTATTTTGGGTAATCAATTATGTGAAGTATTTTCTTTTTCCTTTCCTTTGAAAAAGCAAGACACTGATTCTCCGTATAAGTCTATTTTTTATCCCCTTATCACTGAGGCCACGCCTCTATATTCCCTTCCACCTCCTATATGCATGGATACACCTTTGATACACGCCACTACCCCCATTCCCTCTTTGGTTCCTGTAATAACCATGATCAATGACCCTCCGGTGAAGAAAAAATATACCCTCATTCTTGAGGAACTCCCTATCCAGCAACATACCTTGCCCGTTGATGTCTCATTCATGACACCATCACCTCCCCGCTCACACCCATTTCGACATGGTCTTTCCAGAGTCCACCGACCCTTTTACTACAACTATCGAAACCACCCTTTCAATACCATCCCCTATTACCCTGGCTCTGCATATCCAAGTCCACCTAGACACATAGCCATGCATTGCTCTCCATTCCAATCCAGAGACAGAGATAGAGGTACACACGCAGATGGACCTGGATTCTTCAGATATACAAATAGATGCCTAGGAAGACATGCACTTGATTCATAGTTCCAGTTTTGTCAAGGAACAAATTGTGTCTATGCTATAAGACCCCCAACAGTGTCGATATATCCTCGATCTATGTCTGGAGAAAACAGATGTGGTTGCAGCACTTCAATAGGAAGTCTAAGAATAACTTACGTGGAGCTTCAGAGCTCCCTCAACTAGTCTAGATGGTGCCAGTACCCCCAACTTATCCAGTCATTTTTTTGTGAGAGACTAATTGCTTACTTCAATATTTCCCTTCGATCCCTCTCTTACCAATGTAGAGATTTCCATGTGATATACACCACAACGTTTTCATCTTTTGTGTGCCTCTACTAACCAATCAGAGTACCGAATCATTGTATTTGAGAAAACAAATGATGATCTCACACAACAAGCATAACAATTGTGAGATGCCATCATAGTAGCTTCTTCATCTACATAATATGAGCATTGATTGTGTGTGCAGGCCGCCAAATCCTCCATTGTGGTTGTGTTAAATAAATTAATCTAAGTCTGGCCCTCTACTAGATAGATGGTTCATGAGCTACCTAAAGATATCACTCGCGTTATGCCTCTGTAATGATTTGAGCTCATTATTGGTTTGTGGTCCCAACTGGCTACAAAGATGGATACTTTGCGGCAGGATTTGTTTGCAATTAAGTTGAAAGAAAAGGAACATCCCAAAGAAATGATGCAAAAGGTTATGCAGGAAGTTGCAAAGGGAAATCTGGTCAAGTCCTTGCTTCATACCCATGCCGAGGAATGTTGTCGGCGCTTTGATATGGTTAATGACCGTGTCGTCTTAATATAACGATGTAGTCAACCAGTCAAATAATTGCACACACATCTCAACAAGATGCATGCAGAAGCTCTTACTAACCTTGTGGAACAAGAAGCCATTTTTGTTGAGATCTAGGTCAAAGATGAACCATTCGATGTGTTGGATGATTCTACAAGGGCTGCTAAGGAAGAGTTTCGTAACTTATAGCCTATAATGGAAGTTGAATACGTCCAGATGCAACATCTTGACTGCATTATTGACTTGGAATGGACTACCCTGTTGGCTACGAAACTAGAGGAGCCCGATGTGATTGTCGCTTAGGAATTTGTTGCGGGAGCCTTGATCTTGGTGAGGAAATGACAGGACTACATGGAACACTATGACCATTTTCACAGGAAGGTTCTCACCATTGTGCCTAAGTTGGGCCCTCCATTTGTAGAGGGTCAGGAGAAAGAGAAACAGGTTGACTCAAGACGATTCAAAGGTTGTGGTAGGGGGATGTTGGGCCTTATGTTTTTTAAGAGAACCTATTTTTTTGGAAAGGCCAAAGTTTTACAGGAAAGTGAAACAACCCACAGGATGAGTAGAAGTGGCAGAAAATAACTAGCATGAGAAAAAAGTTAACTGCAAGTGTGTCAAAAGTGAAAACAGATCATGCGCCAGCTGAACAAGCAAGTGGAAAGAGTTAGAAGCTTCGAGTGCATGCAAGCATAAATTGGGAAAAATCAGCAGAAGAAAAATTAAGAAAAGATAACAACGAAATCAAGAAAAGATAACAATGAAATCAATAAAATATAACAATGGAGTTAATAAGTCAAGAAGTGGCCAAGAGAATAATATAAATTGGGAGTTATGTAATGGGAAAGGGTTGGTTGATGGTTTGTTTTTTGGTTAGTCGCAATTAGTCAGGTTGATATTGTTTCTCTTGTAATGTTGTACCATTGTTACCAGTACTGTGACTGTCATTGAGTCTATCTAGAAAAGACTATTGTAAGGGTTTTTTAATAGCATTGTGCTTATGCAGATCATAAGAGTTTGTACTAGGTATCTAGGGAATACATTCTTTTACCTAGAGGAATGTAAGAGAGTTACCCTCCATATATGGCCAATTTTGAGATGTTATTTTGAAAGATTATTCAAAATCTAAAATTTTGTTATGATGTGTATGAATCTCTAATTTATATGATGCACAATCCACTACGTCATGTGTATTT
>SNQJ01S0209184.1:15885-27516 GCA_010110895.2 Picea sitchensis
TCTAAAATAAGCCATAATTCAACAACGTATGTCATTTTTTCTATAACTCCTTTTTTGAGAGGTTCAAGTAGTGACACCTAGAGGAATTGCATAAAACACACTGAAGAACATTGTGTACTATTTTCAGATCTTTATTCATTACAGGTACATAGTTATGATTATTTCAAGTTAGGATTGTTGACTAATCCAAAACTAGTCATGTGAGACTAAAGTAAAGTTTGATGAAAATGCTAGTCTCTTGTTGTTAAAGTTAAGGAAGGTTTGCAAGTATGTGATCATATACACCAGGTCTATTACAGAGTTACAAATCAGATTTGGATGATGAAATTTATGAGGGATTTTGGTTGAGGTTGAGGTATTGGTTGATGCACTTGTTTATGGTACATGTTGATTACAAGTTAAGGTACAGGTTGATGCATGGTTCAGGTTATTGGTACAGGTTGTTTGGTGCAGGTCGATTGGTACAGGTTTACAGCAGTATATCTCACAGTGATAATGTGGAAGTGGTTCAATCATTCTACTTATATGTTAGGGAGGTTGGGATGGGCAAGGACAGGTGGTTGTAGCCACATTCCGGTTGTAGCTGGAGAACATAGGGGGTTGTAGCCTCCTTATGGTTGTAGTCGGAGAATTGGGCAGTTGGATCTTCCCTCAGGTTGTAGCCTGAGAAACTAGGGGGTTGGAGCCTCCTTCTAGTTGCAGCTGGAAAACAAAGGAAGTTGATGCTTCCAATGAATGTAATTCTTCAATACATATAAGAAAAAGCATTTTGTGGTTTTCTCCCGCTTTGGGTTTCCACGTAAAAACATTAGTGTATTTTGTATGTGTATGATTGTTCATTTGTTCATTGTTTATTTACTCTGCAAATATTGGATGATAATGCTACATTCATATAACACTTGCATTATATGGTTAAAAGGATTAGATTTCTCTATTATTGATTCACCCCCCCTCTAGGTAATCCAACAATTGGTATCAGAGCAGGTTCCTTCAGAAATCAATTTAACCACTGAAAAGTAGATCATGGAGAGGAACAACATGTATAAAAATGGAATGCCACAGTTTGATGGATAGAAGTATGCATTTTGGAGCATAAGGATGAAGACATATATACAGGAACAGGGATTTTAAATTTGGAAATCAATTGTAGATGGATACACAACACCATCAGTTCTGCCGACAAATGACAAAGCAATGAAACGTGGTAAAAATAATTCCAAAGCCACAAATGCATTTTTGAATGGTCTTGGAGAATCGATATTCACCAAATTTTCACATTTTAAATACGCTAAAGAGATTTGAGACAAACTTCGAAATATTTATGAAGGAGATTCAAAAGTTAAAGCAGCAAAGATTCAAACTTACAGAGGTCAGTTCAAACAACTAAAGATGAAGGAAGATGAGAATATTGTAGCTTAATTTTTACGAGTCGATGAAACAGTAAATGCAATCTTGGGATTGGGAGAAGAAATCAAAGAATCTGTAATTTTTCAAAGGTACTAAGATCTCTTCCCATGAGATTTGACCCTAAGATATCAGCACTCGAAGAAAGAGCAGATCTAAACTCAATAAGCATGGACGAACTACATGGAATATTCATAGCATATGAAATGAGAACTAAACAGGAAAATCTACATATAAAAGAAGCAGCCTTCAAAGCATCCAAAAGGTCAAAGAAAAAGGGAAAGAAAAAAGAAAAAGAACATAGTAGCTGCAGTGACGTCTCGGAAGATGATGAAGAAGCGGCCAATTTTGTCAGAAGATTGAACAAGGGAACCAATGACGGGTATAGAGGTAAGCTTCCTTTGATTTGTTTTAATTGTGATGGTATTGGTCATTTTGCTAACAAATTTCCTCATAAGAAAAATAGAAATGATGAAGGTTACTCAAATAGAAAATAAACATATAAAGGAAAAAGAACCACAAAGAAAGTTTTCAAGAAAAGCTTATGCACCAAAGAAGACATATCATTATTAGATGAAGATGAAGTCAGTGACAGTCGGACAGAAAGAGTTCTACTCATGGCAGTAGAAGACTATGATAAAGAAGACTCTGAAGAAGAATATGAAGAGGTCGAAGAAAATTATGAAGAGGAAGAAGTTGACTACCGAGAAGAATTGTTGTATGCCATAGAAGTTATCAGAAGATAAATGAGTCTCCTTACTTGTTACCTATTTTCTTAACTGCTGGGATTTTTGCTCTTCAGTTCATCGGGCAGAGAATCATCTCCGAGACAAATAACTTCATCAATTTGCACAGAGCCTCTAACATTAAATTCCTGTTTGTTATTGTTCCTTTTATTGTTAAGTCCAGATCATGTTTATCACAAGTTAAGGAAAAACTCAAAGATTTTGGTTTTTCAAAAATACAAGGAAGAAAATATGATCCACATCAGATCATATCCAAGAGAAGACAAATGAATAAAAATGCACCTTATGAACATGAGTACATTGAAGGCTTGGAAAAATTAGCTAATCTGGAAGTGTGTATTGATGTGGAATCACCTTTGCAGCAAGTACAAAAACAACAAGATCCTTAAAAGTTGGTGATTAAAATTCCCAAAGTCAGTGTGTACAACAAAAGAAGCATTTCAGAGACTATGGATATTGATGTTGAACAAAATACTGAAAAGAAGATGAAAATTGTTCAGCCAAAGAAGATTGTAGATTTGGAAAATGAAGGACCCAGAGATCAAGTGAATTTTAACATTGTGGAAAGTGGTACCAGTATTGTAGAAATTGAGGAAAGAATTTAGCTTGAAAGTGAAGGCAGCTCAAGAGCCTTTCACAGTCAAAAATATTATTTTGATAAAGGACCTGATACAACCTATCAGTCCAGAGAAGACGTAGATAAACAATATGTTAAAAAATGAAATGTGGATTTGGGTGAAATGAGGGATTTGTTTCCTGGAGTGGAAAAATTTTCTCAATAGAAAGCTTCCTTGTTTGTTGTGAGGGATACTGAAAATAAAACTTTTAATATTGTAGTTGCATATGTGGATAAAGTGTCTGAGATTAAAATTAAATATGACAATATAAGTGCCCCTGACAAAGTGCAATTCCATAAGCAGGCCAATGATTTGTTATATTCTGATTATTTGAGTTTAAATTTAAAAAATTCGAAGATGACATCCTTTGCTGCAAAATTAGAAGGATAGCTGAGACAAGAAAAAGAAACCAACAAAGCTTGTAAAACTCAAATTAAAAGGCTTGAGTCTGAAGGATCTCAAGGTCTAAAGTCTTTATTGGATGAAAAAGATAAAATAATTCAAATTTTGAAGAAAAAGTTGAAGATGTCTGCTACAGAACACCCACAGACAGTAGAATTTGTAGCTTTAGAGTAGGAGAAAGAAAAAAAATCGGAAAGAAGCACTCCATTATAAGGCTAATATTTTTCAGTTGGAAAAGGAAAATATGGAATGGTCTCAAGAAAAAGTAGAGTTGGTTACTAGAGCCATGGTTTTATCCCTTGCTACAAGAACTGGATCAACCACTAAAGACATTGTTCAGGCTATGTCACAAGTCAGTCTGAAAGAAGGAGAGATCAAAGGATTAAAGGAAAATATGGAGAAATTGGAGCAGGAAGTGCGCACAAAGGATGAAAATATATCCCAAGTTCAAAAGGAAAAAGTAGCCTTGCACGAGAAGATTAATAAATTGAATTCAATATTAAGAGGTAAAAGTATACTGCAAGGAGATAAACATATCATATGGGATTCTATATTTGTTGAGGCTACTAAATTTAGATCATATTTGAATTTTGTAAATGATAATGTAACACACCAAGGTCGAGCCCCTGCTGAATTGTAATTATGTTTATGGGTTGGTGATCCAAGTGTTTATAAGCTGAAATACTTATGTGTTTATTAGGCCAGAGAGCCTAGATGATAAGGCCAATGAGACTGATTTTGTATATGTAAATACTCACATCATTAATGAAATTACATCGTTGTGTGTAGACCGACCATGAAGAAACAATTATGGGGGACTAAGCTCCACTAGGTAGGGAAAGGGAAGGGGATAAGTGTCTAGAAATAGGGGCTAAGCTAGAGGGATTACCTCTAAAGGAATAATATTATATTATTATTTCCTAGAGGCTAAGGTTTGACATAACCTATGTTGTCCTAAGTTCCTGGGGAAATGGAACGAGTGTTAAGTGGAGCTCATGCAACTTCAAGAAGACATGTGTCAACCTAGGCACATGCAAGTTTTAGGTGGGAAAGTCAACTCGTTGGAGGTCCCCTCACCATTCTCATGATGGTTGTCACTCTGTAGGTCAATCATACTCCCCATTGATGCACACAGTGATACAGGGAAAGCCTTGACACAGCCAACCGTTTCCTCCATTGTCTATCTCTGCAACTTCTAAAACCTGCACACCCGTGTTATGAAGCTAACCATTTTTCCTCTAAAGCACAGCACGACTGCATAGTGTCTGAGCCATATCACGCCTTAGCCTTTTTTGTTTCTACCCTCGTTTTCTTTGGACTGGTGTGGCTTGTTGTCATTACCAAATCCCTTACCCAATTTTTTCTGCAGAGGTTACCCGCTGGAATTAGGAGATGAATAGAAGAGTCAGGTTGCCAGGCCTGTGAGCAACTCTCTCTAGGTGAGAGAGTGTGTTGGGGAAGTGAGTTCTTCTAGAGGGAGTCTCATAGAAGCTACCGTACTCTAAGACTTATGTTCCAACCTGTTTTTGAAGCCCTAGAAAGGGGTGGATATCCGATGGACTTGTGATAGTGAAGGTGTACACTCCTGGGGTGGGACAGGAGTGTGGGGAATGAGGGTCTATGGGTTGTGGGCATAAGCGGATTCTAGGAGAAAACCCTTCCTATTGATCTGTGTGACTTTCTTGTTGTCCTTTCCAAGCCTAGGAATCCCTTGCCCAGAGGAGTTTATTCCCAGCTCGGGGGTGACCCACTGTCGAGTGTGATGAGCAGCGTGGTCTAAGGTTGAGAGGTTCGTGGAAGGTTTGCACGTAGTTGATGGTCATCTATTAAAATATAAGTACCAAATCTTTGTTCTATGTACGATGTGTATCTTGAAATAAAGTTATAATGTTATTAGAATTGTCTGTATATATTGCATGTATGTTTTAATGTTGTTTCTTCATGAATAGGTGCATGAACAGAATGTTATAGTTGTTTAAATTGCATTATATAGCTATGTATGTAAATATATATGAATATCAGATGTTATCTCTATTTATTCCTGTTAAGTTTTATATGTAAATATTTCCGCAAAGTTATTGGGTGGCATGGCCTGGCCTGTTGGTTTAAGGTCGGGAATGTCACAAAAATGGTATCAGAGTAGAAAAAAAAAGATACAGTTGTTTAGGTAGCATTTCCTGATAGAGGTTTGAGGGTCGGGGACGTTATAGAATGGTATTAGAGCCATAGTTTTGACACTGAGCCTGGATGGGCCATGTTAGGGGTTAACGAGACAAAGGTTACAGAGTGAATTATTGTAGAGATAGACAAAACTCAAAGTTCATAGAGTCATTGGTACTGTGTTCAGAATCTCAAGAGGTATAACGGTTTATGGAATGGCAACAGATAAAGAAGCAACAACAATTGTTGTGTTGGGCTACAAGGTTTAAGTTTGGGTCGTAGGATTTATTTGGGAGAAAAAAGATCCTTCACAGTTGTTAGATTTAGAAAAGGTGCAGGAAAGTTAAACCTCTAAGTCCTTCGGACTTTGTGACTTCAGCGAAGTTTATGTGTTATAATAAAAAGGGGCCGAAGCCCGAAGTTTTGAAGTTCTGAAGTGGATCTACACTGTAGATCCGGGGAGAAGTGCTTGACCGTTGGATCAGCCGAAGACAGAACAGAACTATTAGATTAAGCCAAGAGCAAGAGGAAAGGCGCAATGGTGAAAAACATATCTCAGCAATCAAATTTGCGTGCAAGTGATTGTGAGTCGTAGATCTCTCAACAGTTCGAGAGTTTGGACATTGGGAGATTTGAGGAATGCAAGTGTAAAATCTTCTGAAGCCTGAAGTCCCAATGTCTCGAAGTGACATGGCCTGCTGAAATCACCAGGGATGACATGGACACATGGGATGTGTGCCATGTCTCAGTGAGTTAAGAACCTTTGGAAGATAGAAACGTTAATTAGAATGTGACATGTGTCACCCTTCATAATGGACCATGTGTCTGCTTCTAGTATTCTTCCATGTGGCACTCTTCTTGAGCATGGTTAATGGGGCCCTGATGTTCACAAGGGATGCATGGCATCAGATCCCAAGGTTCGGAGACTTGACACTTTGGAAGAAATGGTTCATGATGGAATGGGAGGAAGAAATCCATGAAGTTCTGTAGTGTCGAAGTAACGTAACGTGATGAGGTCATCAGGAAATGACTCTTGGAAACAGATGTATCAGTTCGGAACTTGGCACTCTGGAAGGATTGAGAGTATGGATAGTCTGGAACTCTCAAATCTCAGAGTTCCATAGTAAATATCAACAGTAGTATGTTGGGAAGTTGTGGACCGTTGATCCACCCCACTTCATGAGTTCGCCAATTCGGCACTCCGGGAGATTTGTTGTGATGTGCGAAAAAGGGAAAAACTTTGAAGCTCTGGAGCCCCGAAGTTTCAAGGCTCTGGATAAGTGCCCAACTATTATTACTTGGTCACAGTCATGGTAATATACAAGTTAAGGGATGAAGAAAAGGGACTAGCGCCCGAAAATTGTTGCGGAACAGAGTTCGGCTTAGAGATAGAATCCTGAGAAGTTCTTGATCGACCAAGACCCACTGAAAATGGATTCTGATATTATTTTTGTTGAATCGGATTGTTTAAGTTATTCTAGAGAATTATTAAGTTTAATAACCTAACAAAAATTTGGTTAACTACACATTTTTCAGAGTTAACAATTGACAAAACTGAACCGAATTATTCCATAGTGCAGAGAAATGGAAAAGGCAAAGGATGCTTACAGTTCAGAGGATGAAGTTAGAGGAATGGATTTCCATTTGGGAATTAAAGGAACAAATGCCAATGGGCATGGAGAAGAAATAGATAAAGAAGTGAGCATGATGAAAATCATTAAGAATTTGCAAAAATATGTCCAAATTCACCAGGCATGTAACAAAAGGCTTATGAGATCTAGGGAGCAATAGGGAAACTTCAATATGAAGTTGATGCGGAGCCTGGAAAGAATTTAAAAGAAAGTGGATAAGGAAAGTGGATCTAGTAAATTAGGAAGTCACGGGACCCTTATGAGGAAAGAAGAGGAAGAAGTGGTAGCAAACATCACCAACACTTCCAAAAACATTCCCATAAGAGAGAATGCATTATCTCAAGTCCATCCCATGTTAGGAAGCATAGGAGATCTAAAGTGGATGAACTTAAGGGTGAAATGAATAAGATCAAACCTCCTACTTTTGATGGAGACCACAAGAAATATGAAGATGTTGAGGCATGGTTGTTGGGCATGAGGAAATATTTCCAAATGCAGAATTACTCCTCGTGCAGAAGGAAGAATTGTCATCTATTAGCTAAAAGGAAAGGTGTCCATATGGTGGGATCATCTTGTGCAAGTGCAACACATCAGAGAGAATAATGTTACATGGAGGGAATTTGTTGGGCTCTAAAGATGTCCTAAAAACAACCTTAGTCTGACATTAATTTATCAACCGAGGATTTTTCTTTTCTTTCAAGAATATCAGCAAAGTCTATGCAGATGGTTGTAGAGGTTAAAATCATGTAGTTAAAGAAAATCTGAGTTTATCAATAATCAAGTTCCTCACACATTCATTAAAAACTCTGAAACTAAGAACTCACTCAATAGAATTGTAATATGATCATTAACACACTGCTAATTAAAACATCAATCAATTTGTTGAATTCATCTAACTAAGAAACAATAATTTAATCTCTGAAAACACCTAATGAATCAATCTATCAATGATTATTTAACCTACTGGAAAAGAATAGTGAATTACTGTAAAATTAAGAAGGAACAGCAAATGTGAATTTAAGCGAAAGGAACAACAAATGCAAATTTGATAAAAGGAACAGCGTATGCGAAAAATGAGAGGAACTCTCAAGCAATAAACTAACAGCAATGGGAAATGGAATAGCAATCGATAACCTTCAAATGAAACATCTATCCTCTGTAATTGAATAGCATAACCAATTTATAAAAGAATCAATACACTCATGAATTTATCTTAACTGTTGCAAGGAAATTCAAATCACAAAACTAGAATAGAATTGATACGATTACAGATGAAACAATAACTCCTTTCGACTAGGCCCACAGTCTTCAGAAGATACTATTGTTAAAAACTCAGTACGCAAAGATGATCAAAATGGTCAAGGATTTCATTAATTCCATAACTAGTAAATCATTTACAATGGATTGCTTGCATAGATCTATTCAGAGATCTGAATGCTTGGATAAATTTCTTGGATATCTCTCTATTTTTCATCATCCTCTATATATTACAATGACATGAGTAAATTAATTTATCCTGAGGATCAAGAGATCCTCAGGATTGCTTTTACTATTTATAAAGATTACAAAATAAAGAGTTAATCTTCTTCTAAACCGCTTTATGCCTGATTCTTTCGATCTTCAACATCTTATGTATATTTAGGATCTCTTTAATTATCTTGAGGTAACATCAATTGTCCATTTTCTGCAATAAAATCAAACAATTCAAACCAAAATTCAAAAATTATCTAATATCACTCAATAACATTTCTAGAAGACTTTTTAATCATTTTCATTCCTAATTACTTCTAATTAATAGAAAATTCAATCAAGAATATATCATAAACCATGGTAATAAGGAGAATATTTGTACCTTTTTCACAACTCAACATACCCCCTAGCTTACCTTTTTGCATGTCCTCATGCAAGCAGAGAATTTACATGTAAAGCAGTGATACTGAAGGGAGGAGAGGTCTTTTCTCCATGTCTCATGAACCCATGCTTACCTTTAAGCACTTCAAAAGCAACATCTTCCTCCTTTTTACGAATTTCATAACTACTATGATAACCATCTAGAGGATATCAAATAATGGGAGGAATGTACCTGCATCCAATCCAGGCAGGCCCTTCATCTAGGATCATTCTGGCATACCTCTCTAACATGAAGGTGGCTGCATTAAAAATTCTAAAACCAAAGGGTTCCCTATGCTTGACTGCATTTGAGGAGACATCCCATCTTAGTTTGGCAAAAAAAATGGATTCTTCTTTAAGCTCTCTAAAATATTGTAGACATGAATGTACAACATGTTTATGGAAGGGAGCTAAAGATTCTACAACATTCTCCCTCTTCATGAATGTTTTGTGCTACATAATGGTTTTAATGGTTTTAGGAGGTTCACCTCTTATCCATAGGTCTAACCCAGTATCCCTTTTCATGAAATCCTTGTGTGCTTTAGCCCACCTGGTTTGGTTTTTGGCAAAGGACAAGAATGCATGAAACTGTATGTCCCTAGTGAAAGGACTGAGGTTCTCTTTTCTGTTTTCTCCCGGGATGAAGTTGTGAAGGTATAATTCACACAGAAAGTATTGTACTCCATCCTCTTATTCTCTAAAACATGAAACAAAATCAGAAACAGTGGTAAACTCAAAAGGTTTGATTGCTCTAATAGCTTTTATTATCAGCATCGGATATCGTTCTAATAGAAATAAGGTGTAATTAGTATAAGGGGCCCTACAAGCTACTATATCAGAATAAACAGATAAAATTTATTTGATTTTCTCTAAAGATCCATCTAACTGACCCTATACTTTCTTCACATTTCCTTGAGCTCTGTTGATCTCAACAAAGGTCTCATTCTCTATTGCTGACATGGCTTGAAATTGTTTGAAAAATTTTTGATGTTCTGCCATTGTTACCATTTCACTTCTGCATTGAGTTAGGGTTTGTCGGGATTGCACCAGTTCTCCTTCCAACCTGCTAATGATGGCATCTTGTTCAAGGGACTAAGATGCTTCTTCAGTCTGAACAGTTGCCTTTATTGTTTTTGGAGGATCTGTCTGGGTTCCTATTTCAATTGTTTCCAAAGGATCAGGAAGATCTATAGGAAACACTCCTTCAGTTGTTTCTTTTGTGGCTGGAATCTCAGTCTGAGTTTCTATTTCAATTGTTTCTTCTAGGCCTGGAATTTCAGTCTAAGTTTCTATTTCATTTGTTTCCAAAGGAGCATGCAATTTTGTTTTTGTTCCAGCAGAATTGGTGAGGATTGTTCTTCTGGGAAGCGGATTTCTTCCCTGTACTCTAGGCCTCTTGTATTTCTTCTTCTCATGGGCCTTATCAACCTATTCCAACTGCTTCCTAAGTTGTCTAATTATTTCTATTAATATTCCAACTTTTTGTTTTAACACTTTTATCCTCTTAACCCTTTTCCTTACTATCTTGTTTTCATGTTTTAATTTTCTAATTTTATTGTTTCCTTTGCCTGTTGTTTTCTTCTGTCTATGGGGAATTTCAAGGTCTTCCCCACCTTGATCAGTTGGTGATTTATCCTATGTTTCTTATGGCTGATCTATTTGTTCTAAAGGACTATTTACCTCAATGTGAGGTTCTGGTTGTTCTTTTCCTTCAAGAGATGGCATCTCCATATGAGGAATATCCAAGACAGGGTTTGAATGAGAGGAATTTGGTGCTTGGGGTTCTCTAGACCTGTCTGTGTCTTCAGCAATTGATGTCCCTAAATTTCCCACTACTTGAGTCATATCTACTTCATAACTTCTGAAGAACTGTTATGTAAGGCTTTTGAGTGATGGATTCCATGTCTGTACATTTTCCTGAGTATTCTCATGTGAGGGTTTTTCTGTCTATATAGTTTCCTGATTTTCTTTAGGTTGTACTGTCTTTTTACTCCTTCTTCTCTTCATAGTGGAGGTTTCAAGAACAACAATTGTTCTTTTTCTCTTCTTCTTTGATGTTTCTCCCTGTATGGTCTGAGTTTCTGCCAGTTGGATGGGGTCTGCTTCTATTTCAGGATGGGGTACTAGAACGTCCATTTGGGAACTGTCTCCTCCTACCTGGGCTGCCTCAATTCCCTGTGGGGGAATTTCATGGTGCATTTCAGGTTGTTCAATTTGTAGGGGCTCAATTAAATCTCCCCAAGTGATTTTTGTTTGGCTCAAGGCCCTGTTTACTATTTATTTTACTAGTCCATGGTGACTAATTATATTGATAGGGTCTTTGGCCTTCTAGGTCCTTGCAGCAACTTCATGTAACATGGCATTTAGAAAAAATGGCAAATTTATTACTGACCTATGTTTTAGTGTTGCTAGCAGTTTGGGGTGGCATGGTCTCACCACATCGTATCTCCCATCACATGTGATATATATTTTTATTACTCCTGCTAGCTCCCTCCATGGCTCGCTGAGAGCAGCAGGGTTGAGTCCTTTCCCTTTGTTATCGAGTTCTTCTCCTAGTTCCGCAAAGGAATCCATAGCCTCCTTGAGTGTTGTATATTTCTCAGTCCATTGTGTGCCTTCATTTGGGAGGCCTGTTACCTCCACTATAATTTCCTCAGTGACCAGAATTTGTATGTCTTGAATCACCGAGACTCCCCTCAGTAAATTCTGGAAAAATGCTAGAGTGATATTTATGTCATATCCCTCCAATCTGTTGAAATATTTTGTCCACCCCAGACGATG
>SNQJ01S0209185.1:11325-27429 GCA_010110895.2 Picea sitchensis
TTTAAATTCTGTACATCATCTTTAATTGAGCACCAACTCAATGTGAGGCTACTACCTCTGTTTTACAAGCTCCAACTTGTTTGAGAGCACCAACTCTCTGGTTTCTCTAGCACCCACTAGAAGTAAGCACCAACTCCTTGAGTGTTCTAGCACCAACTGGATGGAAGCACCAACTTCCAGTTACACAGGCACCAACCTGTATAACAAAGAACAATTGTTCTCCCTTGCACCACCCTGCCACCTTGGTTTTTTTGGCTGCAACCAGATGGAAGCTACAATTCTCTATGTTCAAGCACCCACTTGAACCTCTAAGGAAAACAGTCCTCCCTAGCACCTCCCTACCACCCTAATTACAAATAAATGATTGAATCACCAACAACACAGATAAATCAATTCTTACCACTTCTTCACTGTTCTGCAATTCTTCTCTGCTACACTATTCTTCTGCTCTGTTTATACTTGGCTTGACTTGTTGTCTCTTTCTATCTATTTTATTTCTATCCTTCTCAGGCTCTTTGATATGTGCACATTCTGCTCTCTTCAATTTTTCTCTTTTGTTCAGCTTATGTTCCTTATCACTGAGCTTTCTTCACACTACGCATACTATATTTTTACCTTTCTATAGTTCAACTCATTTTTTTCCAGTCAGAATAGCCAACCGCGCACAGTCTCTATGTTCTTCTTTTATACCCCACAATGACGACAGTTGCCCTTTGAATCTTCTTAGGCAAAGAAAATGTCTCAATAAATAAAATGCCAACTAATCAAGAATCATGAATCAATTTTTCTAACTGATTTGTAACTGTTCAATTAACTGTGAGATGGAATAGTAGCCCTCCAATCATATTCAAGTTCACCTACACCATTGGATTAAAATGATGGATCTTGTGCTTATTTTTCCATTTCGCAATTCAACATTTCGACATTTTGGCATTCTTGATGTGAGAGTTCTTGACAACTCCACCTCCCGGTCTGCGAAACTTCGAAATGGAGTCAGATCATCTTTTCAATTTTTCGCACTACGCAATTTCGGTCTTCTCATCGTGAGAGTCCTTGACATCTCCAACCCCTGGTATCCGAACTTCTGATATGGAGTCTTTGACATTTCGCAATTTCGCACTTTGTGACTTCGGGTTTCGCGACTTCAGGACTCCTGTGATGAAGAGTCTTGACTCTTGACTCCTCCAACTCCCGGTATCTGAAATTCTAGTAGATGTTCCTGTTTCGGAATTTCGGGGTTTCACATTTCGCGACTTCGGGACTCCTGTGTTGGAGAGTCTCGACTCTTGACTTCTCAATCTCCTGGTAACTAAAACCTACACCAAAAGGTGTTTTCCACATTTCGGCACCTCGACATTTCGCATGTCGTGAATTCAAGAGGTTAGGGAACCCCGTTCTTTTGACTTTCCAGTCAACGAAATGACGATATTTTTCCACGTGCCCTATGAACCCAACGGTCCAGATCTTTTCATGAATTCAAATGTTCATAGCCTTCTTCATGTCTGATCAATCCTCGATCTGATGGATAGGATTATTTCATGATTTCACATATCGCGAATTCGGGATTTCTGTGGTGAAGTGTTTCGACACTCGACTCCTCCAACTCCTGGTATCCGAAACTCCGAAACATCATGGTTTCGAGGGATTTCTGCATTTCACATTTCGCGACTTCATAACTTCTGTTAGTGAAGTGTTTCGACACTTGACTCCTCCAATTCCCGGTATCCGAAACTCCGATTTCCGAGTCTGCAAAACTCTGAAATGGAGTGTGTTGGTTTCGGGATTTTCTGCCATGCGATCATCATTGCGTTGCTGGTCTTGCCTCCACTTTCTCTTTGTTCATCATTGTCGGGCTGAGCTTGCCATCAATGACAAACAAATACTCTACCTTCTGTTTGAACACATGCCAACAATCTTACTTTGCCTTCTGTCTGAAAACATGCCAACAATCTCCCCCTTTGGCATTGATGGCAACCCCTTGAGAAAAAAAATATGCAACTATACCACTGTAGCATATTTGAAATCATCACACTTTCTCCCCCTTTGACATCAATGTCAAAGAAGAAACATGCTTCCCCTGAGCCGTTGCAGTACATACTCCCCTTGTCAACTATGAGCATCTTAGAAATACACCAGATATTCAATAAGTAATCCCCTTGACCAGGTGAATAGATTAGACACAAGAAATTATAACCCCCAAATTTTGACGAAGATATCCAAAAGGGGTTGCTGCTAATGGTTTAGTAAAGATATCAGTAATCTGTTTTGTGGAAGGAATATAATTCAGTTGAACAATTTTGTTTGTAACTTGTTCTCTGAGAAAATGGTACTTTATTGGAATATGCTTAGTATTGGAATGAAGAACAAGATTCTTAGAGACACTAATGGCACTGGTGTTATCACAGTGAATTGGAATGGGATCAGTGTAAGTTACCTTCAAATCTGCAAGAGTTTGAATCATCCACAAAATTTATGTGCAACAAGTAGCAACAACAATGTATTCTACCTCTGTAGTTGATAATGAAATGGATCCTTGCTTTTTGCTGAGCCATGCTACTAATGAGTCACCTAGAAAGAATGCTCCTCCACTGGTGATTTTTCTCTCATCAACACCATTTTCCCAATCTGCATCTGAATAAGCAGTTAACTGAAAATTCTGATTTCTAGGATACCACATACCATAAGTCATTGTTCCCTTCAAATATTTGAATATCCTTGTGACAGCTACCAAATGAATTTGTTTAGGAGAAGACTGATAATGGCCTACCATTCCAACAACTTTCATTATATCAGGACAAGCTGCTGTGATGTACAAAAGACTTCCTATCATAGAGCGATATGTCCTTTGATCAACATCAGGTGAGATATCATCTTTACTGAGGTTGCAACCAACCACCATAGGTGTGCTAACAGGAGAGGAATCCTCCATTTGAAATTTCTTCAACATCTCTTTCAAATATTTTTCTTGAGAGATAAATATTCCTGCAGAACTCTGTTTTACTTGTAAGCCAAGAAAATATGACAGTTCTCCTATCATGCTTGTAGACAAGAAATATGACAGCTTCTCCTATCATGGACATCTCAAATTCTCGCTTTGCATAGAGTTAGAAAACCACTCGACAAATGATTCATTAGTACAACCAAAATAATATCATCTACATAAACCAAAACAACTAGTAAACACGTCTTCGACTTAATAAAGGTTGTTGTCACAGACTTCTTTGAACCCTTTGTCTTGTAAATTTTTATCCAATCTATAATACTAAGCTCATGGTGCTTGTTTCACCATATAAGGCCTTCTTCAAATTGCAAACATAATTAGGATTATTCGTCAATGAGAATCCTTCAGTTGTTCCATATATACTTCTTCCTAGATCTCCATTAAGAAATGTTGACTTAACATCCATCTCGATAAACTTTAAAGTTCTATGACATGAATAAGAAAGAAACATTCTGATTAAGCCCAATCTCTACACCGTGCAAAAGCTTCATCAAAGTCCCAACCTTCAACTTGTGCATACCCTTTACGCACTAACCGGCTTATTTATAACAACTTCATTACTTTTTATTTCATTTTATTCTCTTGAACACCCATTTGGAACCTATTACATTTTATTCTCGTGTCTAGGGACAAGTCTCCAATGTGTTGTTTTTCTCAATCTGACCAAGCTCTTCATTCATTGCTCTAGTCCAATCATCATGTTGGCTAGATTCATCAAAATTTTTAGGTTCAATCATAGATAAAAAACAACATGAGATTGTTTCTAAGTCTTTAATCAATTTCCTTCTTTGTCCCAACTCCTTTATTTATATCTCCAATTATCCGATTTCTTTTCGTGATGATTCTTTCTAACAATTCTAGAGGTGATTTTGCTTTTCTCAACATTTGTGTCACTGTGAGTATTCAGATCTTCATCCGATTGAGGATTATTCTCTTTCTCGATCCTTGGACCTATTCATATCTTCATCTTCAACTATATCTTCGCTCTTGGTTCAACACTACTTACATTTCGACTCGATTTCTTCTATCAACTTTTATGTCTATACAATCAACTAGTTTATACAGCCTCTTATTGTAACATATGTACCCTTTATTGCTTGTAGCATAACCCAAGAAGATACCTTCATCAACCCCATCATCATATTTGCCAATATTTTCATCATTGTTCTGATATAACATTTACTCCCTCAAGACTTTAAAATGCTTGATTGAAGCAGTCTTCCAAACTATAGTTCATAAGGAGTCTTGTGTGGCCCGAGATGAGCTTTGTTAAGGATATGAAAAACTGTATGAATTGCTTCTACCCAATATGTCCGAGGTATGTCTTTTCATTCATCATTGATCTTACATTTGTCAGACCGGGACTATTTTGCCTCTCAACAACTCCGACATTTTGCTATGGAGTCCTTGAATTGTGTGCTCTCTTTGATCCCATGTTTATCATAGAACTCTTTGAAATTACATGAACTAAACTCTCCTCCTCTATCGACTCCACTGCCTTTAATCTTTTCTTGTTTGATTCTCGTCAAAGCCTTAAACACTTTGAATTTTTCAATGCTTCAGATTTTTCCTTCAAAAGGCAACCCGCAAGAACCCATGTTAGTCTAGAATAACTATCAATTATCAACATAAAATAATTTCTTTTCCTGCACTTTCTTTCCTGATGGTCCACATAAATCCATATGTAATAACTAGAGAGGTTTTTCTATTTAAGGAAAGTTTTTATATTTGAACCGAAAAGGTGTAAGCTTTCCTATCTGCAAGGTTTACAAACAGAGTCGTGATAATTTTGATATCTTTGGAAGATCTTTAACACTTCCATTGTTTCGAGCTTGATTATATGATCAAAATTTAGTGTCCAAGTCTCCTATGCCAAAACCAAATTTCACTTTCATATTTGATTAAGCAGTCTTCCTTTTCTTCTTTTCACACATAGACATTGTTTTCTGTTTCATCTCGCAACTAGTCACCTAATTCACGATTTTATTCCTACGCCTTTTTAGAGGTAAAACGATTTACATCCTCACACAGATTTGACCGACACTAAGCAGATTATGTTTCAGACCTTCTACAAACATCACATCTTGAGATTTCCTTTGACATTACTCAAACTTCTACCATCTCTTTACCTTTTATTTTCCCGGTGCATCATTTCCAAAAGTTACATTCTCTGGTTTGCTATCACTTAGAGTTAAAAAACTTACTTTTTTCTTTTTAGTCATGTGTTTGGAACATCCAATGCCAATATACCAGGGATTATTTTGTCTTTGGGCTGATAACACTAGTCCACACTTGTTAACCGCTTTCCTTCCTAAACCTTGACATTTTAGTTTGGGGATCAAATCTGACTTGTAATTCTTTTAAGTGACGGGGCCTCTAACTTTTATGTCCATATAATTATGGCAGCTTGTAACATTCTAGTTCACGTAATATCAGATCATAGCAATGTTTGCCTCATAAACATTGTTGTGTTTCTCACTGTCCTTCTCCCACCATCAATACTATTTATAGTCTAAGGACTGCTTGTTGCTTGGTCGTTCTGTTTGTAGTGGTAGATAATTATTCCTTGAAAACTTGATTGCTCATATCTAAATATTAAAGAACAGCTTATAGCTTTGTGACCAAATTAGAGCAGAAAACCAACAACCATAGAAACCTTTGTACATTGAAAAATCGTCTTCTTTGAGGATGTGTCGATTTTCTATGTCGCATAATCTCTCCGACCTACAAATTCTAAGCCTCGTATTTTTTTCTTCTATTCCTTCTTGGTGGCTGATTTTCTTTGTTTCTGCAGAGTGAATATTGTCAATGTTTGAGGATTTTGACAAACTTGATAGGTTCTGTAGATACTTAGATGATCACTACTTGATCCTTCTTCATACCCCAATCCAACCTTCAACTTTGAATTTCTTTGCTGATTTAGAATGGAGGTTAACTTCCCAGGTTTTAATACTAAGTGCATTTTGTTGATACAAACCCCAAATTTCCATTTTTTCTGGTTTTTACTATCTATTATTCTAAGGCTTCACACCTAGCTTTCTTTTCTGACAATTGTTGTTTCAGATGTCTTCTATTTTCTTTGCCTCTTTCTAATTCCACTTTCACTCGTGGAAAAGTCTTCTATCGATCAAGCATCGCTCTTTCTTTCTCAATTGTATCAACAAATGTTTTTCTTTTCTCGTTTCTTAATTTCGAAGTCTAATAATTTCTTCCAAAGGCACTAATCGGCCTTCCATATCAACCACAACTTTCTATACCAAGATTAATACTATCTCAGATTTTATTATCATAACTCTCACATAAGCATGAAGTCACATCTTTATCTTCACAGAAGAGTCACGTATCTTCCCGAGGAGTTGTCACATTTGCAACCAAACTTTCTCTTACTATATTTTGTATTTGTACTTTTCATCATCGAGTTCCGTCCTTTTTCCTCGATGGGGACACTTAGATGCAAAATGACCTATCTTACCAATTAAAGTATTTGAAGGGAAACTTGCCTTTGTATTTTCTTTCCTAATCCTTTCTTTAACTTTCTCACCAATTTTGCCTCAATATCATCTAATTGAATCAATATTCTTGTCTTTTAAACGATGCTTCTAGTAATGGATTTATCTTTGCTAATTCTCATTTCATATGCGCTAAGTTCCTAGAAGTTGATCAATGGATAGAGTTTTAAGATCATTTAGTTATTCCCATTGTAGATACTTTTGGATTAAATTTATCAGCAAGAGATCTTAAAATCTTCTGAGCTAAGAGTAATTCTTCAAACTTCACCAAGACCCTTCATGGCATCTGCTGTCTCTTCAACTCTTAAAAATACTTGCTAACTCGCTTTCATCTTCATTCATCTTTGTTGTTCAACCAACCTAAATGTTTTAAGTTTAGCATCTTTTACTTTCATTTTCTTCATAGCTTCTAATAAGTTTGTCCCACATTTCTTTGGTAGTTTGAAGATGCATCACCTTTATAAACTCGACTTCGCAAGTCCATTCAAGACAACATTCATTCCCTTGTAGCATTAAAGCTAAATTCAAACTTATCATCCTTGAGGCTAGCATAACAGTTTTATGTATCCAAATTTCTACTAAGGTCCCAAACATCAACACCTAAGGCCATTAGGGTATGTTCTTTATTCTAACCTTCCAAAGGCAAAATTTGTTCCATCAAAACGAGGAGGCTTATCACAAGTCCCTCTATGACTTGTCATGTTTAATCTTACAATCTACTTTTAAATAAAAGGAACCCGCCTTGATACCTTTCAATTGTTGAAATTACTAAGAATCGAGGTGAATCTGTTGTTATTGTTCTTAAACAATCTTAACAATTAAAACTATTTTAATCTTTTCTCCAAGTGACCATCAATATTATTCTACATATGGACAACATAAATAATAAGCATCACTCACACATAAGATATACACAAAGACAAATAATCACGAGGAAACCCATAAAGGGAGAAAACCTCTTCTTCTTCAAAATGATAGGTAGTCTTTTAAGTTCTGTACATCATCTTTAATTGAGAACCAACTCAATGTGAGGCTACTACCTCTATTTTACAAGCTCCAACTTGTTTGAGAGCACCAAATCTCTGGTTTCTCTAGCACCCACTAGAAGTAAGCACCAACTCCCTGAGTGTTCCAACACCAACTGGATGGAAGCACCAACTTCCAGTTACATAGGCACCAACCTGTATAACAGAGAACAATTGTTCTCCCTTGCACCACCCTGCCACCCTGGTTTTTCTGGTTGCAACCAGATAGAAGCTACAACTCCCTATGTTCAAACACCCACTTGAACCTCTGAGGACAACAATCCTCCCTAACACCTCCCTACCACCCTAATTACAAATAAATGATTGAATCACCAACAACATAGATAAATCAATTCTTACCACTTCTTCACTGTTCTGCAATTCTTCTCTGCTACACTATTCTTCTGCTTTGTTTATACTTGGCTTGACTTGTTGTCTCTTTCTATCTGTTTTATTTCTGTCCTTCTCAGGCTCTTTGATATGTGCACATTCTTCTCTCTTCAACTTTTCTCTTCTGTTCCTTATCACTGAGTTTTCTTCACACTGCACATACTGTATTTTTACCTTTCTACAGTTCAACTCATTTTTTTTCCAGTCAGAAAAGACAACCACGCACAGTCTCTATGTTCTTCTTTTATACCCCACAATGATGGCAGTTTCCCTTCGAATCTTCTTAGGCAAAGAAATCGTCTCAGCAACTAAAACGCCAATCGATCAAGAATCATGAATCAGTTTTGCTAATTGATTCGTAACTTTTCAATTAACTGTGAGATGGAATAGTAGCCCTCCGATCATATTCAAGTTCAATTCAAGTTCACCTGCACCATTGGATTAAAATGATGGATCTTGTGCTTATTTCACCATTTTTCAATTCGGCATTTCGACATTTTTGATGTGAGAGTTCTTGACAACTCCACCTCCTGGTCTGCCAAACTCCAAAATGGAGTCAGATCATCTTTTCGATTTTTTGCAGTTTGCAATTTTGGGATTCATGTCATGAGAGTCCTTGACATCTCCAACTCCCGGTATCCAAACCTCCGATATGGAGTCTTTAACATTTCCCGATTTCGCACTTCGAAACTTTGAGTTTCATGACTTCGGGACTCCTCTGATGAAGAGTCTTGACTCTTGACTCCTCTAACTCTCGGTATCTGAAATTCTGGTAGATGTGCCTGTTTCAGAATTTTGGGGTTTCACATTTTGCAAATTCGGGAATCCTGTGTTGGAGAGTCTCGAATCTTGACTTCTCAATCTTCCGGTAACTGAAACCTACACCAAAAGGTGTTTTCCACATTTCGACATTTCACATGTCGTGAATTCGAGAGGTTAGGGAACCCCGTTCTTTTGAATTTCTAGTCAACGAAATGACGATCTTTCGCCACGTGCCCAATGAACCCAATGGTCCAGATATTTTCATGAATTCAAATCTTCATGGCCTTCTTCGTGTCTGATCAACGGTCCAAATAAATCCTTGATCCGACGGCTAGGATTATTTCATGATTTCGCATATCGCGAATTCAGGATTTCTGTGGTTAAGTGTTTCGACACTTGACTCCTCCAACTCCCGGTATCCGAAACTCCGAAACATCGTGGTTTCACGGTATTTTTTCATTTTGCATTTCATGACTTCGAAACTCCTGTTAGTGAAGTGTTTCGACACTTGACTCCTCCAATTCTCGGCATCCGAAACTTCGATTTCCTGGTCTGTGAAACTCTGAAATGGAGTCTGTCAGTTTCAGGATTTTCTGCCATGCGATCATCATTGCATTGTTGGTCTTGCCTCCACTTTCTCTTTGTTCATCATTGTCAGGCTGAGCTTGCCATCAATGAAAAACAAATACTCTGCCTTCTGTCTGAACACATGCCAACAATCTTACTCTGCCTTCTATTTGAAAACATGCCAACATGAAAGGCTCTTATTGATCCCCCAAAATGAATCTCCTCGTCAAGACATTTAAAACAAGTTATCGTCCTCCCTAAATGGAGATCATATGCAAAAGTTACAACCCTAGGAAGTTGATGTACTAAGTTACCCCAATGGGGCCCACATGACTTTTGGCGCTTCATCTCCTAGGGTTTGTTTTTTGGATGTCTAGGGTTTTGGAATTCACGTTTATTGTAAAAATGCATTCAAAGCCTCATTGTATTCATATTCTTGTGAATGAGCGTAGATGTCACATCTTTTCTCAGAGATAAACTGCCACCATTCTAGGAAGATTCTTTTCAGTCTTCATTTTATAGTTTTCAACATATTTCTTATTTAATAGAAGTCAAGTTTTACTATATCTCTGTTATTGTTCACTGTATCTATGTGTTAATATTATAAATCAGGATTCAGTGGTTTCATTTCATTCTGCTCATAAATCCAGATCACAAGGTGAGATCGATACATTAAAACCAAATCATTGGTTGCAACAACTAGAAGTTTATTTTAGTGTTCACCATTTAGATGAAGAGAAAAACATTTCATTTGCTAGATTGAAGTTACAAGGCCATGCTTGGGTGGGAAATCCATACGAAAACACTTAGGTTGGAGGGTGATCCACCAGTAACTAGGTGCGAGGACTTCAAAACCCTCATCAAATCCAAATTCTACCCTATCAGATATGTAGAGGACCAATGGATATGGTGGCACTACTTCAGGAAGAGGCAGGGGCAGAGTGTACATGAGTACACCACCGAGTTTAGAAAGATGGCCATAATGCTAGGTATCTCTTCCAAGAACCCAGATGTACTCCTCAAGTATCTGGGTGGCTTACATAGTCATCTACAAAACCAGGTGATGCTCTTCAAGCCAAGGACAAAGGATGAGGTGTGTGTAAAGGCACAATACCTGAAAAAGATAGGTCAAAAGAAGGGGAAGCCAAGTGGTTCTAAGCAGAAAGGGTGCCAAGGAGCTTCCAAGGAGGGGGAAAGGATAAGAATATGGCATCCATTGCACATCAGTGCAAGTGTCCTAGAAACCATTACAACCATTGCAACATTGATGGGCACACTAAGGAAAAGTGTTGGAAACTACATCCAAAGTTGAACCCGAAGAACCACAAGAAGGAAGAAACGAAAAATAATATTCTAGCCATAGTTTCGAGCAATTAGGTTGAAAGTAGCTTAGATGTGGATGAGAATATTGTATGCACCTCAATGAAGAAGGAGGCGAATCTGAGTAGCCTTCGTCACCATGAAGAGAAGGAGATGACCAAACTCTTCCACATCAAGATTCAGGTAAAGAATACCAAGATAGATGCTCTGTTCGAGTCTTGGTCACAAGATAATCTCATAGTAGGAGATCTCGTCAACAAACTTGGATTGGAGGTTCACGATTATCCTAGTCCCTATCAATTGGGTTGGGTAAATAAGGTGTTATGGGACAAAATATCACATGGATATTGATGAATCCACAACAAAATATCTCTAGGATTAGCCTAGTAATTCTTGATAGAAAAGGGTTTAGATTCCTATGGTTTCCCTAGATCTAGATTCAAATACATAGATTCATATTTTTCCTAAGGAATAGTGGAGATTGCATACCTTTATTCATAGGTTGTTCTTCATAAATCCTGGTTGTTGCAGACCTGAAACTCCAGATCTAACCTCCACAACCTACTTCCTGTATACAAAATACAAACAATACCTCTCTACCTCTCTACTTGGGATTAGAATCTTAGATCTAATTTTCTTCTAATTAGATCTATACTGAGATTAATCAAATATACAAAATTTCATAATGGAATACAAATATATTAGGGGAAAACCAATGATGTATTTATTAAATAAGAGAAATTACATCAAGAATAACTTGGGTGTTGATGCCATTCTCCCTTGACTCCTTGATCCTTTCTCCTCCCTTGGCTTCTTGGTCAGGCTAGGCTCTCTGACTTCTGGCTGTGATAGATGGAACAAGTACCTTTGTGATTGGAAAACATAACAATACTTCTGATTTTTCCTCCTCTTTCCCAAGAGTTGCCTTTGTTATATAGTTCTTAGGAGGAGGCTTGAGAGAGATTATAGATATTATAAAGACCACTAGAGACTCAAATGATGTGAGTTCCTAGGACCTTGACACAAAGATACAACTCATCCCTCTCCTATCACCTCCTAACTCCCCAAATCTAAAATTTTCACAAATCCTCGCTTGTTGAGCACTAGTGACCAATGAGGATCTCCACTTGTTGTCTTCTATGTGTCCCACGAGGACCTCCAAAAGGTTTCAAATCTTAGGGAAAATGCGCATTTTGGCTTCTATCCTCTTATGGATTCCTCTGTGGCCTATAGGGTGGAAATTAAGGCTATAACAAATACCCCCTAATGTGTGAGGTTAGGAAAGGAATGGATGGAAAAAATACATTACAATAAAATAACTTCCATGTGAGGCAGCATGAGGAGAGAGAAAAGGTTCTTTAGAAGTCAAAGAAATCCCACAATCAAACACTAAGGATGAGAATATATATACCAATCCCTTAGGTAGACATACTCAGACTTTGAATGAGCATGGCCACAAAACAATACACTGTGGATCCATGACATGAAAAACTAGACCAAGGCCATGAAAGAATACATAGTGGATCCATTTCATCAATAGGAACGTATCCATGAGACAATACAATGTGGATCTATGTCATGAAATCAATCATACCCACCATCAAATACAACGTGGATATATGTCGTGAACATAATCATAGCCACCAACAAATACAATGTGGATCTATGACACAACATATAGATATCATGAAGACAACGCCCACTAAGGGAAGTGCCCTGGGAGTCTTAAAATTACTCATATACAAGTGATATACTCCATTGAAACTTGTGAGGGGATGCTTTAAAAGAAGGATATGGCCCCAACCCAAGGTCTTCATCCTAAACCCCGATGGTACAAATATACGACATGTGAATAGATGAGCTAATGTCGAGCATGGTATAAATCGTCTGATTATCGATCATTGATGTATACCGTTAACAGATGCGAGGAGACCATAGATGATTTTAGGGGCTAAATTTCGCTCATGGGCTAATTTTCCATGTTTTCCCGAAAAACGAGATTCACTATTTTAAAAATGATTCGCCCAAATTCTATAGGATAAAATTATTTTACCTTAAAAATTGCCAAAATTTTATAAAAACTATATAAAATCCTTATAAATGTGAATAATTTTACAAAAGTATCACCAAACATTTATAGTTGGCATATGAAGGATTAGTAAGATTCGCTAAGGTTTCTATATTTTAAAATAAAATTCCATCCTTACAATCATCCCTGGAGGAGACCCACCGATGATGAAGATTGAACCAAAGGTACCTAGTACAATCTATCAAGTGTAAATAGAGGATCTGATGTTGAACACTCGTAGAATCAATCGATCAAGAGTCAATGAGGTAAACCCTTTGTCAATCACAAGGAGGCCTTCCACTGAGAACTACAAGATCCAAGGTACTAGTTGGTTTCTAGATCCCTCTCCTAGATAATGTGTTGAAGTTGATAGGAGGAGATTTGTTGAAGGAGGTCGTTGATGTATCCCCCATCAATAGACATGAAACATACATTGAGAGATGATGTGAAGAGAGAGTATCACAAAGTACAACTAACACAGGGATGACCAACTTGGAAAGTCAACAAAACAATAGATGACCAACTCAAGCTTAAAATTTCCTTGAACATATAGCACAACACAATGGTGACTTGGAAGTAAGACACAAGTGTTGGAAGAATAAAGTGAAATAATGAAAGAGGCATTGAAGCACTCTTCATGAAGATTAGAAGAGTAACCAGCTGGAGGAGTATCTCTGACTCATATTATTGGCATGACTCCTAGGCAAGATAAAACCCAACTATGTGATGAGGACTTGAACATGTGACATGTTCAAGGGTGACTTGACTGATGCTATCATTTTGAGACTAGATCAATGGTGAAAAACCCCCACTATTTTTTGATTTTTTTTGTAATTTTTGCCTCCTTCATGGTTTAATGAGCACGAAATAGGAATAGAAGTATACTCGGTCTCCTTCATGGTTTAACAAGCACAAAATAATGATGAAAATATGAATGATGTGTATTTTTCATTCATTTTCAACGAGCCCGAAAAATATTTAAAAGGATACTCATGAGTGTTTTTTTCGTGTTCTTTTATGAGTCCAAAAAAGAGATAAAAGTATACTCGGGGGAAGAGAATGAGTGGAATAACAACTTGACCTTATGTTCCAAGTGCATGGAACTTACCTAAGCAATGAGGAATGAAAAGAGTAATAGAAAGTGATATCCACTCTTAGCATTTGTTCTCTCCCTGGGTAGGTGGTTTTAGAACTAGAAGTCACCTCCAGATTGCATTGGAGGTAATACCAGTACCCATCAAAGTTTTATATGTCACAGGATGGTTTTAAAGAGGTCAAATGGGCACAGACTCAAGACAATATCATTTTAACTCAGAAAACAGGGACCAACATGCACAAGCAGGTGAGGTCTTGATCCAACTTCAGTCAGTAAGTTGTAGTAAATTGAGTAGGAGGAAGAAGTCGTGAGGAGAATGTAGAGGTTTTCTATGGACATCCGGTCTTCCAGCAGCCTAAGGAAGAAAAAATCAGAAAACAAGATCCTCTTGGATTCGAAGTTTCAGGAAACTGAAGAGCGTTAAAACAAAAATGCGATCAAACATACATCGCAACACATCTATAACAATCCATGCGAATCCTTAAATCATGGGCACTTCCATATCAGAGGCAAATAAGATGGAAATAGAAGCTGACTTTCATCAAACAAGAAGTCTCAAATCAAGATACATAACTAGAATAACCAGATCTTCATCAAAACTTTACAATGTGGGAGCCTAGCTCAACCATTGACCATCACAAAATATCAGAACTACATATTTATCTTGAAAACCACCGACAACCACAGAGGCATGATCGATATACCTCATTCAAGGTGTTGTGTATGAGTCTTCTTTGGTAGGCTACATATGTAGCTTCTGTTAGGCGCGAGGCTATACGTGGATATCTTCTCTGTCAAGCTGTTCATGCAACCTCTGTCAGACTCGAGCTTAGGAAGTTTGCTAGCCTTTTTCAAGATTCCCATTTATGGGGGACATGATGTTAAACCACCACCCTAGCTTCATTAACTACCTACATCAGGATTGAAACGCGTCCGAGTTGACTTGGCACCTAGAAAATGTGGCGACCTCTTTCTGCGGCCAACATCGACCTTTCATCCCTTGGCGTAGCTCATGTGAATTATGCACCTTTACTCGCATGTGACCTTGGGATCTATCCCTGAATGTTTCGGGACTTCGCTTCTTAGGGATTCGAGGTGTTGTGCACCTTCCTCACTTCAAAACTCCTGAAGTGGCATTCTCCACTTTCCTGATATGTGCACGCCTTATCACAACGCACCCCGACTTTGGATGACACACATTTGTGGGTTTTTAAGCCCCCTTATTTTGCATTTTGTCATACAAGGGCCAAATCCAAAGAAAAAACATCCCCCTGCAAGAATGTGTGATAACAGGTGGAAGCGAAACATAGGCCAAATAATGCAAGAGGTGGATGGTCAAGGCTACTACATAGCGGTAAGTGGGATATGGGAAACCAAAAATGCAACGATGGGAGGCATGAATTGGGCAAAAAATGCATAGGAGACCATTAAGAGAAAAGAAAAATGTTTTCGGGAACCCTCATGGGATGTGCCCAAAATATAGACGAAGAGAGAAAAATGAGTCTCAATCTTCAATTCATGGAGGGTATAAAGGAGGGCTCCCGAGCCTATGGAAAATCACATCATGGGCATGAATGGAAATTCGGGTGCAAACTAGGGTGCCCATGGAGGGTAGGCACTACCAAACAAGTTATGACATGAAAAAGGAGTGGATAATGTCGCAACTGGTCGGAATTGAAACTAAGGCATTGTGATGGCATAATGGATGGTTAATAATGAAAGACAATGATGCAGGGAAAAACCTATCCATATATGTCAGTTGGGGAACACGTACCTCAAGTTCTGTGGAGGTCACCATCTTCTTAAAAAATTCCCTGTAATCCTGTCGACACATGTAAACTAGATTCCGGGGGTCAAAATGCATAGTGAAATCTTAAAAAAGAAAATATTTTTGGATTTTTTGGATATGGTATTGGAAAAAAAAAATCACTCACACCACATACCTATGTACAAGGCACTACACATTTTTATGCTTTACACCAAGTAGAGCCCATTTCTACGCTTAGGCCAAGGATCATTTTCATAATTAGTGAACTCATGAGCTGATGTTGGCATCATATGTCTTACTTTGTCGAGGCCATGCCATATAGGAATAAATATCTACGGCCAATGCTACTCATCATGAGTGGTTTCATGAGCTATGATAGTTCCTATATGGGACTCATCAAGACAAGAAGGAGGTACAAAACACAAATATTTGAATGAAGGGGAAGGAAAGAATTAAGTGGCAAGTTCCAAAAAAAATATCCGAGGCAGAAAAGGGTCAAGACTAGGAGGGCTACTGGATTCCCCAACAAATTCCCCCAGTCTTCGATTAAGACTCATCATGTCAACTCTCATCGGTTATGAATTAGGAAATGATGATT
>SNQJ01S0209186.1:0-14475 GCA_010110895.2 Picea sitchensis
TGATATGTCGGTGGTCATTCAGGGTTTCTTTCATCTGTAACAATAATTTCTCTATTTCTTTCTGGGATTCTGCCATTTCTGGATCTGCCTTAGGTTTTTCCTGGTTCAAATTCATTCCTTCAAACTTAGCAATCATTCTAGGGAAATCCAACACTTCATGGTCCATAGATTTACAACAAAGACATCTAGGTCTTCTTCCAGGGAATTCGTTAGCAAGATGTCCTGGTCTTTTGCAACTGTAATAGAGGGTTAATCCTCTCTTTCTTTTAAATGATCCCCATCTTCTCCTATACTGCATGCTAGGATCATAGGAGATAACCTGCAACAAATTCATTCTAGGATCCTGCATCCATTTGTTAGTCCAAACATTCTTTCTATGCATAGGTATAACATGTCTTTCACTATTCTTATCAGATCTACTCATATCAAGCCTTCTTTCATCTATTAGTGCCCTAGTTTTCAAGCTAGGAAAAAACCTATCAAATATACCTAGATCCATACTTTAGAAACAAAAATTTCCACTTATCTTACTTTTATAGAGTATAAAACTTTCAGATCTAGAATTTTCCTACTATTCTTACCTTTATCAAAGCACAGAGCTTACAGATCTTACATCTTTTCTTTAGATATGACCTCTTTTCTTTAGATCAGACTTATTTTCTTGGCACTGAGCTTCACAACTAAGTAGAGTACTGCACACTAGAGAGACAAATCTATGCATAGAGATTTCACAACTTCAGGGTGAATCTTTGCACAAAGCTTATTCTTTCTCAGTTCCCAGCAATCACAGTTTCAGGTTCCAGCAACAAAACCATTTTTTGGCACAAGGGAAGACCGAGGGTTCAATGCTACAACAACACACCAAAAAACCCCTAACTACCGACCCTTTAGGAAACATTTGTGGAGCATATGAAGTCTCACCCGAGGTAGAGGCAGGGGTGGTTGCAGGACTCAAGTGTCTGCAACCTTACCTGGGACACAGATCTGTGATTATGATACTTAACAAAGCACTTAGCATCAATAGTTCATCAATATTCGACCAATAACTACTGTGCAGATAGAATAGAGCATCACATCATTCACTCAGATTTGATGTATTTAACCACTTAGAATAGGTAAATAGATCAAATTTAGTAGATCAAGCATAAGAAGATTTATATTTCCCTATCAAAGAACTTAGCAAGAGAGTCATAAACACATTAAGACAAGCACAAAGCATAACAACATAATGTTTACATGGTTCACCCCCACCTTGGGGCTACATCCACCAACTCTTCTTCTTTATTGTCTTCAGTCAATCGGTTACAAGCACAGAGCCTCAAAAACCTTACTCCACATAGGACAAAATATCTACACAACTCGTTGGATCCTTCTTCCTTGCGTTCCAGTAAACCTTCTACAATATTGGTAAAATGACTTGCACTTAACTCTGCAATTCTCACACAGTATGAACGAAGCCCTACAATTCTTGATCACATAGATCCAACTCTTAGCACTTAGCCAACTTGCAGACTAACATCACATAGATGCCTTTGTATCCCCCATCTTTTACAATTCCTATACATCTATTTATAAATACAAAATAGGCCTAAACATGGGTAAACCCATGGGATGACATCCCAATCCCATTACATAATCCTAAAAACCCAAAAAGGAGCTGAGATCCCGTGATCTCTGCTTCATCTTGCGCTCCTCCTTCGACAGGCTGTCGAAGTACAAAATAGGTCAACATGACCAAGAATAGGAATATCTAAAACTTGGTCAAAGGACCCTTGACCACTTTTCCCGCCCGTTGATTAGCGAGCCAAGAGAAATTGTCCATGTGTCAATATGTTCTATCTAAAACTAGACCCCACCCATCCGTTTGTATTGCCTCTTGTTCATTTGTCTACCCCACCTATTTGTTAAAAGCTATAATGTCGAGAAAACCCAACAATTTGGAGAAGTATGTCGAGGAAGTCCTCAAGAAGCTAATGGCCGACATACCAATACCTGAAGGTGTCGAGGTGTCATCGACTAGGGTACTATAGGATTCCCCGCCGATAGATGTCATTTTAGATGGAGTGTTAACTTACGATGAATGAGCAGTAAGCAACTGCCGATTAGTCAGCTGTCACCGAAGAAGATCTGTCGATCCACATGAGTATATCCCACATTTATGTGATGTTAACCATGACAACATCCTACAAGATTATGAGTACACTGTGTTCACCACGTACATTCTAAAGGAATATGTGTAGTCGGGATTCAGTTAGGACATATCTTGCTATTGAAGAACAACAACTTCAATTTAGGAGATAGGAAGAACTATGCCATGCTCGTGCCCTGTAGGTATTTGATGAGGATGACTGAGAATAAGGTGTGCATATTCTCCCAACCATGGATTAAAGAACTGGTGTAGTCCACTGTGATAAATGTGATTAATATTCCCCATTTTGGCTGCCACTAGGAGGTTAACACCTGCATTAAAATCCTTCTATCGTTCTATCATGGTGGATACTTGTGGCTCATCAGAAGGATTACCGTGGATCTGAAACTGATCCAGCGGATCCCAGGATTAAGCATGAAGGGTCCTGACCCTCATCATTTTTACATAAGGAAGGCCTCAAACTATTCCCTGGCGCAATGCATTAAGGAATCTTACAGTAGAAAGAGAGCGAGGTTACAAGGTATACCTCTATCTGAGGGATAAATGTGATGTTCCTTGCTTTCCAACTCTAGATAGAAATATCGTAGGAAGGAACCACCCACACAGGTCATGAGGTTTGTGGTGGACCTCACGGGAAATATATGTGGAGGTATCTGCGGATGAGCTGGGCAAACTACCTCATCAATATGAGCTAGAAAATGATTGTCACGAAGCCTAGGAGTTGGGATATGAATTCCATTACAACTTGCTAATAATCATTTTGATTGCATTTGTACGACGAAAATGCCTAAAGAGCCACCTTCCATAAATTGAACCCTGAGTCGTTGGATGCTTTCGATTTTCTGTGGTATGATGACATGTGAAGTAGTGGAAATCCAATTCCATGTTTCATGCATACTATTAACAGTTGAAGGTTACCATCAAATCATTTATGTGCATGAAACCACACACCCTCCACCGGTGTCGATAATATGAAAACCATATCATTTCATCTACATCGTGCGCATAGAAGGCGAGAACCGGAAGATTTACAATGTTGCCTAAGCCGAGATGAAGATATGGGTGATCACGGAGAATATTAACGCAGTTCCTCATACAATTTCTGATGCGAAATTATCCAACAGGACCCATAGGAATTAGTGAAAAGAGTTGAGCATATTGACCGGTCAGTGGGATGAAGAAGAAGGAAGTCCGAGGATATAGAAGCGATGAGGAGGACACTTCTAAGATAATGGGCCTCACTCACCCGGAGGAGGAGGAGGCAAGCACAGGACGGGGAGGAGGAGATGAAGGAGAATAAGAACAAGGAGGAGGTGAAGCTACAACACCTAAATATCCCCCTATTGGGACAATGACACAGCAAAAGAGGAAGGTTTCTCCAAAGAAAGCCTCAACAAGGAAGAAGATGTTTGCTAATAAGCCCTAGTTAGAAGCCACCCTCATGGATGATGACATCAATCTAGTCCATAGAGATATGGAGGATGCCTCTGAATACATATTTCAGAGGTATGGAGAGAAGCATGAGGAGCTATACAAAATAATTGAGAAGGAATTGAAGGAGTACAACAAGTTGTTCGTTTGGTCAGCGCAGTACCTACTCGCCTTCCTCGTCACATACTTGTGGATGCAATAGAAGCTTGGTTCCAGAGAGTTGAGGAAGAGAAGGAGAAGGATAAAGAATCCTTGAAACAAGAGAAAGATGAAGTCTTAGCCCAACTCTGAGAAACATGGGATAGTGTGAGCTCATAGAAAGCAACAAAGCCGGAGCTTGGAGGAAAAATCCCTAACTACAAAGGACAAAGCTGGAGTTGCTAGAAGTAGAGAATATTAATGGTCAAAGAAGTGGTGAATAAAGATGTCTCTCTATGCTGGGATTGTCACAAGAAGAGCGGGATCCCATTCAAATCTCAGAGTGTTGAACTTCGTTCACAGGAACCTCCAATGGCCAGGCTAGAATAGCAGTGGAGGCTGAGCAGCCGGCACCCGCGGAGGTGTGTGACCCGGAGGAGGGCAGCTAAGAACAGTGGTGAGGGATACACTCCACAAGCCTCGGAAATGTAAAACTTACCAGTGGTGAAGCCTGCAATGAACACCTCACCCAGGGATCCAAAGATAAGGAAGCTAGAAGCGTAGTTACGGGTGTGACAAGCGGAATTTTCCTTGCAGGCGTAGATGAAGCTGCTCACTGTAGTAGAAATGATGAAGAGATCCTAGGAGAAGTGCATATTACAAAAACAGATCACTTCCCTCCAAGGAAAAGTAATGGAATTCCTTGAAGAATTTACCTTTGTACAGAAGTGAAGCTTGTAAGGTGTTCAAAGAGATTGATGGGCAAGGCTCACTATTGGACCAAGTGGTTGCAACGGTGGAACAATGCCTAGAATGGCCTATTACAGAACAAGTAGGTCCCAGGAGCTTGTTGAGTAGGAGGCTTAGGTGAAGTAGCAAGTAAAGGCAGCTCAAGGCCTTGGTAGCATTATCTAGGCACGGTGACTGGGATGAGTCACATGTGAGTGGTGGGGAACTGTTGGCCCTTGACCAAGTTGAGGAAATGGGTGGTGGGATTTGACCCGCACTTACGGAATTTGACACATTGGTCAAGGAAGGATATCCTAGGGGGAGATGATATCGTGGATCTCACTTATTTTTGTGGGCTATGTGGATAATAAGAAGAAGGGTCCTCTAGGGTTTTAATGGTTTTATGGGATGTTGACCCATGGGATTTTCCCATGTTTAGGCCTTATTATAAGGTTTTGTAAAATATAAATAAAGAAGAGGAATTTATTGTAGAAGTAGAGTAGTTGATGGAGTTTGAATATAGGTTCTTTGTGAGACGAGTTTCTTTGTGCAAATGAATGTCTATGTGTTAAGGTATGTGCTTGATAGAGAGTGGATCTATTCGAGACCTAGTTTGGAAGGAGGATCTAGTGCTTTGTACATAGATCTCTTGTCTGGTGTGAAACTCGACTCTGTGAAAGCAATTAGCAGGGAGTAACAATGTAATATGAGGGCAATAATAAAGGAGAGAAGAAGTTGGTGGACATATCCCACTGTGGGGTGAACCAAGTACATTTGGTGTCTTCTAGTTTTTTTTGTGCAATGTTATCTATGTTATGTTTTGATTGGTGCCGTTAGAATGTGTAATGAATATGTATGTTTTGCTTAAATTCTTTTCTTATATGTTAGATATGATTTAAAATGCTAAGTTCTAAGTGGTTGGAAGTGAAGTTAATATTTTTTTTACAAGCTAAGATGTTCTTAGATTTTGATACGTGATGTTCATAAGGTTAATGAACTAATATATGCCACTTCCCTGGGAACCAACGAGGAATACCATGAAGTGTGTTATTGTCCACGGATCCATGTCCGAACCTATTCGCAGACACCTACGTCCCGATTACTTCTACCTCAGGTGAGACTTTATGTATTAAGTTGTTTGAAATGGTGGTAATTAGGGTTTTGTTGGTGGACTCTTGTAGCGTTGAACCTTGGATCTACCCATGTGCCAACAATGCTGTTGAGTGCACAAGGATTTTGGTGAAGTCAGCGATTGGATGGGCGTAAGCTAAGCATAGCCAAACGGAGGGATGTGCACACCCGAGGGAATCCAGGTGTTGAATGAAGACATTGTGGCCATGATGGATTTGTTGGAGAAACAACAAAAGTTTGACCAAATATGATGGATTTGCTGGAGAAACAACAAAAGTTTGACCAGATCCAATAGGTGGACAATGAACTGAATGCCCTCTTTGAGGTGCAATCCATAGGAAATAAGGATTTGTGTGACTTTCGTCCTGTCATTTAGACAATGTAAGATGCATAAATTTGATGCAACAACATATGTTGTGTGGAAATTTTTGGTCGCATCCAAGCCCAAGGGATTTATTATAGAGGCGACCCAATAGTTTGTAGTAGAGGCATCACTCCTTTCTAGGAAGTGGTAGGATAAAATTGGAAGCTTTCAAGGAGTGAGGAAGCAAGCCTTGGCATTGGTCCCAAAGTTGGGACCTTCATTTGAAGAGGAAAAAGAGGAGGAGGCATAGACATAAGAGAAAAAGAAAGAGGAAAATGAGGACAAGGGAAAACAAGAGTTTCTCCTGGAAGCTACGAAAGAGCCAAGTACTTGACTCGAGGGCGAGTCAAGGTTTCTAGTCGGAGCCTGTTGGGCCCTTCATTTTTGGATAAGGAGTTGCACAAGAAGGAATACAGTCCCCATTTTGTATTAGTACGAGTTGCACAAGATTCATAAGAAGATGGACAACAGAGCAAGTAAAAACAACATAAATCAATTGCGAAAAGGGCAACGCAACGCCAACAAAGAAAAAACAGTTGCAATAGAACAAGAAAGCATGCAAACCAAGACAAACGACACAACTTAGATTATATATAGGGATGAATATGATTGTAAAAGGGTTGTTGTTCGGCTGAATTGTGATTGTGTTCAGTTCGATCTTTCCCTTACTGTTAAGTTGATGTCATAGTTATTGTATGCAGTTGAGAGGTCAAAGTTTGAGTCTGTAATGTAATATTTACACCTTTTTGAGAGTTAGATATCAATGACATGAGTCCAGATCTAAGATTCTATATCAGAGTGCTAGGGTATATATCTAAGTTTGTAAATGAAGAGATATATGAATATAATAATGAAGAATGATCTAAATTTTCAAAATATGTTGTGTCTTTCTATGTTATACTTATGTATTACAATACTTCGTTATGGTTTATGAGTTCCACTTGATTTTTCTGTGTTTAAATGCTTGTTCGCAACATAATTAGTTCTAGTTCTTTCACACATGAGTTCATATGTGTTTTGTATTTAGGTATCTTGCGCAATATTAGGATGAATTTTGAAGGTTCTGTGAATCCTCCTAAGTCTTTTCCTTGCCCTTATCCATCTATTTGTCTCAGCAATGCTTTGGGTGATACTTCTTCTCTTCGAAGGAGGTGAAAATGCCAGTGCTCTAGACTACTCGGTACCTTTTTGTTGGTAACCTGAGAAGGACCCTGGTCTGATCAAACTTGTACCAACAATGGTTTCCTCTCCTTTGTTAGTAGTTTTCCTTATTGGCTGCTATTCATAGGGTCTTTTTCGTGCACCTCTTGCATCTAGCGCACATAAAATATGCACATAGTCGTTGGTTTGTGAACATGTTCTTTGTCCAATTTCCTCCAAATCATCAAGCTCCTTCTTTGTACCTCATGTTGAATGATCATAAATGCCTCAATTCTCTCCTTTCAGTGATTCTCCTTCCATCAAATTCATCTCATCTATTATGGAGATGAGACCTAGAGTCCTATGAGTACCTAGAGGGTTGCAGTCATTAGTGGCAGGTTTTTTGGGCTCTAAAGATGTCCTAAAAACAACCTGATTTTGACATTAATTTATCAACCAAGGATTCATATTTTCTTTCAATAATGTCAACAAAGTATATGCAGATAGTCACAGAGGTTTAAATCAGTAGATAATTTAACTAAAGTAAATATGAGTTGATCTAAGACACTGCAATAATCAAGTTCTTACTCATTCATTAAAAACTCTGAAACTGATAACTTTCTCAACATAATTGTAATTCAATGAATAACACACAACGAATTCATTAATATAAGAAATATGAATCTAATCCGTCAAAAATCTAATTGAATCAATCTTTTAATGATTATTTAACTTACTGGAAAGAACAACGATCTACTGTATATTTAAGAAAGAACAACAGGTGTGATTTAAATGAAAGGAACGACAAATGTAAATTAAACAAAAGGAACAACAAATGCGAATTTGATAAAAGGAACAAAATATATGAAAATGAAAGGAATCCACAAGTGATAAACTAACAACAATTGGAACTAGAACATCAATCGATAACCTTTAAATGAAGCATTTATCCTCTGCAAATGAACAACATAACTAATTCATAAAAGAATCAACACACTGATGAATTTATCTTAACTGTTGCAAGGAAATTCAAATCAGAGAACTAAAATAGAATTGATACAATTATAGATGAGACATTAACTCCTTCCAACTGGGCCCACGGTCTTCAGAAGGTACTGCTACGAAAAACTCAGTACTCAAAGATGATCAAAACGCTCAAGGATTTCATTAATTCCATAGCTGGTAAATCATTTACAACGGACTGTTGTACATAACACTTCAGAGATATGAATGTTTGATTGAATTTATTGGATATCTCTCTATTGTTCATCATCCTCTATATATTACACTGAAATGAGTAAATTAAGCTATCCCGAGGATCGAAAGATCCTCAATATTTCTTTTACTATTTATAAAGATTACAAAATAAGGAGTCAATCTTCCTCTAAACTACTTTGCACCTAATTCATTCGATATTTAATGTCTTATGTATCTCCAGGATCTCTTTAATTATCTTGAGGTAACAACAATTGTCCATTTTCTGCATAAAATCACAACAATTCAAACCAAACTTCAGAAAATATCTAATATCATTCAATAATATTTCTAAAAKACTTTTTAATCATTTTCTTTCCTAATTAATTCTAATTAATAGAAAAGTCAATCAAGAATATATCATAAACCATGGTAATAAGGAGTATATTTGTACCTTTTTCTCAACTCAACATACCCCCCAGCTTACCTTTTTGCATGTCCTCATGCAAGCAGAGTGTTTACATGTAAAGAAGTGATACTGAAGGGAGGAGAGGTCTTTTCTCTAGGCCTCCTGAACCCATTCTTACCTTTAAGCTTTTCAAAAGCATCATATTCCTCCTTCTTACGAATTTCATAATTACTCTGATAACCCTCTGGAGGGTACCAAATGATGGGAGGACTGTACCTGCATCCAATCCAGGAAGGCCCTTCATCCTGGATCATTCTGGCATATCTCTCTAACCTAAAGGTGGCTGCATGAAAATTTCTGAAACCAAAGGGTTCCCTGTTCTTGACTGCATTTGAGGAGACATCCCATCTTAGTTTGGAAGCAGAAATGGATTCTTATTTAAACTCTCTAAAATACTGTAGACCTTAATGTACAACATGTCTGTGGATGGGAGATAAATATTCTACAACCATATCCCTCTTCATGAATGTTCTATGATGCATAATGGTGTTAAGGGCTTTAGGAGGTTCCCCTCTAATCCATAGGTCTAATCCAGTCTCCCTTTTCATGAAAACCCTGTGTCCTTTAGCCCACCTTGTTTGGTTTTTGGCAAAAGACAAGAATGCTTGAAACTGTATGTCCCCAGTGAAAGGATTCGGGTGATCTTTTATGTTTTCTCCTAGGATGAAGTTGTGAAGGTATAGTTCACATAGAAAGTATTTCATTCCATCCTCTTGTTCTCTAAAACATGAAACAAAATCAGAAAGAGTGGTGAAATCAAAAGGTTTTCCTGCTCTAATAGATTTTACCCTTATCAACAAATAACGTTCTAATAAAAATAAGGTGTAATTAGTAGCAGGAGCCTTGCAAGCTACTATATCAAAATAAAATAGCAAATTTCGTTGATTTGCTCCAAAGCTCCATCTAACTGGCCCTGTACTTTTTTCACCTTTCCTTTAGCTATGTTGAGCTCGACAAAGGTATCATTCTCTGTTGCTGACATTGCTTGAAGTTGTTTGACAACTTTCTAATGTTCTGACATTGTTACCATTTCACTTCTGCATTGAGTTAGGGTTTGTTGGGTTTGCACTAGTTCTTCTCCAACCTGCTAATAATGGCATCTTAGGGGACTGAAATGCTTCCTCAGTCTAAAAAAAGTTCTCTTTTGTCGCTGGGGCATATTTTTGGGTTCCTAATTTGACTGCTTCCAAAGGAGGAGGAACATATATAGGAAGCACTCCTTCAGTTTGAACAACTGTTTCTTTTGTTGTTGGAATCTCTGTTTGAGTTTCTATTTCTGTTGTTTCCAAAGGAGCATGTAATTATGTTTGTTTTCCAATAGAATTGGTGTGGACTATCCTTCTGGGAACTGGATTTCTTCCCTGTATTCTAGGCCTCTTAGATTTCTTCTTCTCATGGGCCTTGTCAGCTTGCTCCAACTGCTTCCTAAGTTGTCTAATTATTTCTTTTAATCTACCAACTTTTTGTTTTAACACTTTTATTTTCTTAACCCTTTTCCTCAATATCTTGTTTTCCTATTTCAATTTTCTGATTTTATTGTTGCCTTTACTTGTTGTTTTCTTCTGTCTATGGGGAATTTCAAGGTCTTCCCCACCTTGATCAACTGGTAATTGCTTCCGTATTTATTTTGGGTGCTTTGTTTGTTCTAAATGACTATTTACCTCAATGTGAGGTTCTAGTTGTTATGTTCCTTCAGGAGATGGCATCTCCATATCACGAAGGTCCAAGAAAGAGTTTGAATGAGAAGAAGTTGGTGCAGATCTGTCTGTGTCTTCAGTAATTGATGCACCTAAATTTCCCAGTACTTGAGCCATCTCTACTTCATAAATTTTGAAGAAATGTTCTGTAAGGATTTCAAGTGATGGCTGCTCTATCTGTTCATTTTCCTGAGTGTTCTCATGTGAGGTTTGTTATGTTTGCATAATTTCCTTAATATTTCCAGGTTGGATTGTCTTTTTACCCCTTCTTCTTTTCAGAGTAGAGGTTTCAGGAACATAAATTGTTCTTTGTCTCTTCTTCTTTGATGTTTYTGCCTGTATGGTCTGAGTTTCTGCTAGCTAGATGGGGTCTGATTCCATTTCAGGCTGGGGTACTAGAATTTCAATTTGGGCATTGTCTCCTTCTACCTGGGCTGCCTCAATTCCCTGTGGGGGAATTTCATGGTGGATTTTGGGTTGTTCAATTTGTAGGGGCCTATAGGGCTCAATTAAATATACCCAAGTTATTTGTGTTTGTCTTAAGGCCCTATTTACTATTAATTTTACTAGTACACGGTGACTAATTATATTGACAGGGTCTTTGGCCTTCTAGGTCCTTGCAACAACTTCATGTAGCATGACATTTAAAAAGAATGGAAAATTTATCATTGACCTTTATTTTAGTGATGCTAGCAGTTTGAGGTGGTGAGGTCTCACCACATCATATCTCCCATCACATGTGATATATCTCTGTATTACTCCTGCTAGCTTCCTCCATGGCTCGCTAAGAGCAGTGGGGTTGATTCCTTTCCCTTTTTTGTCGAGTTCTTCTCCTAGTTCCATGAAGGACTCGACAACCTCCTTAAGTGTTGTGTATTTCCCGGTCCATTGTGTGCCTTCGTTTGGGAGGCCTGTTACCTTCGCTATAATTTCCCGAGTGACCAGAATTTGTATGTCTATAATCACTGAGACTCCCCTCTGTAAGTCCTAGAAGAATTCTAGCGTGATATTTATGTTGTATCCCTACAATATGTTGAACTATTTTGTCCACCCCAGATGATGTAAAATTTCCCTTTCTTGGTCAGTTACTTGAAACAATGTGGGCTCTTAGCGAACACTTCGACCACCCATGTCTTCTGTAAACAAGTCATCACAGCTATCGTTCCCGACTGCAAACTTAGCTAGATCAACTTCTGAGAAAATATTACCAGAAATGGTAAAAATCACAGAAAAACAAGTGTATATAGAAATATGAATTTTCCCATTAATTGTAATAATTATGATCTATCGATAAACGTGTAGAATATTTGCCCCTTGATAAATGAAAAGGTCGACCTTGATCGTCGATATGTGAGAGTGTAATGATGGTAGGTAGTTCAAGTGAGGGATAATTACTACACCATCGCCACTGTGAGAACAATCATTAATAACCTTCAAAGAACTTTAACGGTAATCATGAACAATTATCACTCTTTTGTGGGAAGTACAAGTTAAAATACCCATGTTAAAAAATGTTTAAGGAAAAAGATTCTGATTAATCTAAATTTGTTCACATTTTATAAATATTCCACATGTGATAAATTTGTTACTTTCCCTTGTGTTAAATATAACCAGAATGATAGACTCTTTGTTAATAAAGGAAGTCTAGGAGCACACACAAAAAAATAGCGTATTTAATATAAACTTCCATACCATAGGCAGAGCCACTTCTACTGACAGGCGTTCATAGCCTCGACATGGTTTCCTCTTAACCCATAGATGAGCCCGTATCCTCAATAAATAGATTGAATTGTCTTTTCCCAAAAATGCCACTATCCTAGTTTGGTGACCAGATAATGACAATGCCACTCACTAGATCGTAACCTAAGTGAACAAGTCAGCTCGTGATGAGACCTCTTGTCCTTTGACGCTAAATGCCAAAGGCCATTTCCCTAGTGTGGTAGCCATAGTGGGAATTTCACTTATGTTATTCTCTTATGATCATGGTAGGTTGGATAATGATGAGACCCCTATCCTTTGTGGGAAAATTTTATTTTCCTTATTTATATTTAGTTATTATTTCCGTCATTTTTTATTTTTTATTTTTTTTAAGGGAGACTCATCTACTTCTTAAGAGTGTGGGATGGCATAAGAAGTGTACGAATTACAAGTAAAAATGTGCCTTACACTCCTTATTATGATATGAAGGAAGATTATCATTCAAGTATACGTATATATATAGGTGAAAGAAACAAATTATGGTGGTTAAGGATTATGAACAATATTAAGATAATTCAGAAAAAACAATCCAAAAACAATTATGTAAGGTATGCTAGATAGTCCACAAAAGAAAATGACAAGTTGTTACTATGATGACTAGAAGTGATGTTGCTGAAAATTAGTTAGTGAAGTTCATACCCAAAGAAGTGGTTAAACGTATCAAGAGTAGTCACAAAAACAACACATGTTGTTCATAAAAAAAAAAAAATTGTGACTTTCAAGGGAAAGGAAAAACAATAAGAAAAAAACCACAGAAAGGAAAAACAATTGTTTCTTTCCAATGAACAATGCTACCTGAAAAAAAGGAACGAAAATCGCAACAAAGGGGGCGACAATTGTTACATTTGAATGAACGATGCTACCCGCAACAAGGAACAACAATCACAACAAAGGGAACAACAGTTGTTTTGTTCAAATGAACGACACTACCCACAAAGGGAACATCAATCACAACAAAGGGAATGACAATTGTTCATTTCAAATGAACGACACTACCCACAAATGGAACAACAATCTCAACAAAGGGAATGACAGTTGTTCCATTCAAATGAACGACACCACCTACAAAGGGAACAACAATCGCAACAAAGGGAATGATAGTTGTTCCTTTCAAATTAATGACACTACCTGCAAAGGGAACATCAATTGCATGAAGGGAACGACAATTGTTTCGTTCAAATGAACGACACTACCCACAAAGGGAACAACAATCACATGAAGGGAATGACAGTCGTTACGTTCGAATGAACGACAATGATGATGTTAAAAAAAATATTTAACCATCTAATTTAGTAATTGCATACCACCCACAAACATTTTTGTTTTAGGGAATCTAGGATTGATTAGTCATCAACCAAATTCATTCAATTTTTATGGGTAGGTTTATTCAATGATCAAAGTATTGGATAGTTTGTAGTGTTCTATTTACTACAGCTGCGCATTCTTTTGGTGCAGTCGCCTGACTTTTTGCTGTGGAACATGACATATTCATATCCTATGTAAAACAAGGTTTACGTTTGATGGATTCTTCAAAATGGAACAGGTGTAATTTGAAATTTTGGATAAGGAACATAAAAGAGTGCTAATTATATTTATTACAGTCATTTCTTCTAGTTCTTATTCTCCCAAGTGACTTTCCTAGAAAGTAAAAATATAAAATCTTAATCAAATCCTTAAAGAAAACCATATACAATATGTACAGTGCTAATAAAAACAACAATTTTATGAAGTTGGAACTACTGGGTTACCTTCCCAGCCAACTAAAATCTGAATAGTAGGATCATTACTTACTTCTTGCTAAAAGGATCCTTTTGAAAGCGGTTGATGGTAGAGTCGTAGTCGATGTCCATTTACCAAAAAAGGAGAAATATACCCGTCGATGGTAACTAAAGTGACAGTATCGTTATCATGAACTTCATTGATTTCATATGGTCCCATCCACCTTGTCTACAATTTTCCAGGAAAATCCTGAAATCTGGAATCATAGAGAAGCACCCAATCACCTTTTTGGAAGGATTTCTTCTTGATATGTTTATCATGCTAGCTAGCTCTCTGTTTTTGAATAACAACTATGCGCCTAAGGGAGAACATGAGTTCTTCATCTAACTCATTTAGATGTTGTAAGCATTGTGTGTGAGCCTCCGTAAGATCCGATCCAATTTCCTGGGCCATTCTTAGAGTCTTGATATCAAATTCAATTGGAAAGATAGGCTCTTTACCAAAGACTAGATGATAAGGAGAGTAGCTAGTAGTGTTACACCATGTTGTGCGATAG
>SNQJ01S0209187.1:0-16104 GCA_010110895.2 Picea sitchensis
ACATATGGTCACATAGAACTCCATAGAACCGGGGTCGGGGCTAGCCCCGGCCCGACCCCCCGCCGGTGATAACCATTTTCGATTTCAAATAAATTATAAACCATATGTTTAATATGAAATGACGTGTGGCTTAGTGGTTGGCGGAAGTATTGTTAAAGCTCTAGCGGAGGGGGAGGTCGCCGGTTCGAATCCGGTCGACCCCCAAATAGTTTTGAAACCAAAACTAAAAGACAAATACCGGGGTGCCACGTGGCAGCCCTTCATTGGGCCACGTGGCACCTTTCAACTTGCCAAAAATATGCCACGTGTCACCATACAATTCGTCCAGTTGTAACCAATCACCGATTGCCATGTCACCTGCCACGTGTGGGTCGTACCATCAAGCCACGTCAGCATGTACGGATGTCCAGTCAACTGTACGGCCTCTGCCACGTCAGTAGTACGGCCTGCCCAGTCAACATCAAATTTTTCCTGTTTGGCCCGGCGAACAAATCCCGATAACTTCTCCATACAGACTCCGTTTGCGAAAATAAATATACCACCGGAATCAGGAGAACGAGACAGACGCAATGGAACCATTTTCGTTGCATTCCGAGCACTTTGAAAATTGAGCAAATTTTAGACCCCTGGTCCAGATTCTGATCAATCACCTTCTTCATTCCTCAGTTCAAACGACACCTTCTCTGGATTATTCTATGTTTGAGCCATCACTTCAGACTCAAACTTCCTTTTGACTTCTCTGAAGACTACCTCTTGATTTTACACTATTTTCCTTGATGTAGGATTCCATAGTTTATATACTTTCATTCGTTATTTGTATCCAATGAAAATACACTTGAATTCCTTATTGTCCATCTTTCCCCTCTTTTCCTTAGGAATATGTACAAATGAATCACAACCAAATACTTTGAGATGTGAAAGTGAATGATTCTTACCAGACCATACCTCATGTGGAGTTGTATCGACTAGAGTCAATGATGGATACATATTCACCAAATATTTTTTAGTGTTTACTACCTCTACCTAGAATTCTTGTGCAATCCTAGAACCACTGAGCATGCTCCTTTCATTCTCCATCAATGTTCTCTTCATTCTCTCAACAACTCCATTTTGTTGTGGGGTATATGGCGTGAAATTTTGGCATGCTATGCAACACTGCTTGCAGAACTGATCAAATTCATTTCCACAAAATTCACCACTGTTGTCAGTTCTCAACAACTTAATCTTCTTATCTATCTAGTTTTCTACAAGAGATTTAAACTCTTTGATTTTCCCAAAAACCTCTTGTTTCTTCCTCGAGAAATATATCCATGTCTTCCTGTAAAAATCATCTATGAAGGAGACATAATATAGGGATCCACCAAGTGAAGGCACTGAAACAAGGCCAAAAACATCACTATGAACCAATTCTATAATCCCCTTTTCCCTTGTCACTCCAGATGGGAACCTCACCTGACATTGTTTTCCATATATACAATGTTCACAAAATTCAACTTCTAAATTACATTTAGGAAAAAATTCAACCATACCTTTGTTGTGCATAGCTCGAATTCCTTTTTCTCCAATATGTCCCATCCTCTCATGCCATAACATGGTTGGGTCATTTTGAAGAAGACTTATCAAGTCACGTTTAATCGAATTAGCCCAAGTCGAGTCGAGTCGAGTCAAAATCGAGTCAACTTTAGGAACAACGATGTTTTTTCATCCAGTCGAATAGAAATTACCTAATAACTTGTATAGGGTTACAATCCAAACTCCTTTCATTAATACCATCGCACCTATGGACATCTTACATTTATCCTTCTGAAATAGAGTTTTCACCCCTGCATCACTCATCTTGCTGAAATATATCAAGTTTCTTTCCAAACTAGGAATGTGTAGCACACCTGGAAGGGTTATAATCCTCCCATCCTACAATGTCAGTGGAACTCTTCCTCGTCCAACAATTTTGGTTGTTGATTCGTCCCCCAAGAAAACGTCTTCTCCTTCATATCATCCATATTCACATAACCATTCTCTATGTGGTTTCATATGATAGGATTCTCCTCATTCGATCAACAAACAACTTGATTTGAATGTGTACTGGTTGACACCATGTGCAAATCACCTCCCTTATCTGGAGTCGTCGTTCTCTCAGTGGACTACTTCTCATCGGATCCTACACTCGCTTCTGTTTCCTTTGAACTTCAGTCCCTTTTGTAATTCCTAGCTTTACTTCATTTCCAACATCTTCTTGTCATCGACTGAAAAGGGGATTTATATCTACCCTTCGACTTAGACTTTCTACCAGAGAATTTTCCTTTATCTCTTTCAACCGGTCGACCTCTTACCACTAATGCATATTTGGTCGATCCTTCCACGTTCTTCCTTATCATTTCTCCTGAAAGTAGAGATGCAATCACATATTCTAGCAGGTATGTGGTATAATTACTCCCTATAGCCACGACTAAGCTATCTCAGGAATTTGACAAGGGACATAATAGGCTAACACATTTCTCCTCCTCAATGATTTTAATATCCACATCAAATGAATGTATTATTATAGTATTAAACACATTTAAATGATCAATCACTGGAATTTACCTCACTCATCCTCAAAGGATGTATTCCAACAAAATGAACTAGGGGATGATGTTGATGTTGTATGTACCTTCTAAGAAACCTCGAAATCTACTTCCACCACCCCTCTATTTGGTCAAGTACAAGGGTCTGCAAGGTCTACCCAACTAGGGTCAACAATGTTACTGTACAAACTGAAATCAATGTATGGTATGTTAGACATGTGTTTCTCAACACTTTTGAGGGAACTAAAAACTAATTCCCCTAAATTTTTAAGGAATCTTGTCACATAATCAAGGAAGAAGAGGGTTGCTTTTTTTCATTCTTAATGACAATGTAAATTTCTATTTCCCACCAATTGCAGGTTAATCAAAGATAAGGTACTTCCAAGTGATAATATCTTTGCCTATAGATGCGCAGAGGCAAAGTAAATGATGGAAATGTTGCGTGTTGAGTACATATCATACCACATATGTTTGAATGATTGTATTCTATACATAAATGAATATGTAGACAAAGAGATATGTCTACAATGTGAGCATGATAGGTACCATAAATAAAAAAACAAAGGTAAGGCACTATTGACACTTGAATCTTTTAGGACCGAAACAGAAACCTCATGGGGATACAAATCTCCCTGTGTTTTTATATAAGTGGTACTCCTCTTTGTTTTAAGATTTTCTTGGAACTCCAGAATTTTAGAATATAGGACTTTGCAGAAGTTCGTCGTGATAATAAAAGAAATAAAAAGATTGCAAGAAAAAATAACAAGAAAGAAAATGTTTTGTTTTTTAAACAGAGTTCCTGAGAAATGACCAGGAACCACACACTTAAACACTTGAAAAAGATAGACAAAATTTCCTCACATCCATCATAGTTAAACTAAAGATTTATGATCACATAAAATAAAATAAGATGGTCTGCATGCATAAGAGAACTTTAATGGAGTAAAAACATAGGGAGCTCAAATAAATATAATGATAGATCAATCTAAGATACTTTATACTCAAAACTTAGAGTTACAAAGTACATTCAAAACTAATCATGAAATAGTTCTCTTGGGATTTCAAAAAAATATATAGTCTGTTACAAAGCCTTGAAATTTAAATGTGTTTATCCTTACGACTGGTATTGGGGCTCCCGCAGACCGTAAAGGAAATATGAAAAAGAAAAAATATGTAGAAGGAGGACGGTGGGCGATTATAGAATAGCAAGCCCTGGAAAGAAGACAAGAAGAAGTTATCATATTTCGGTTAAAGATTTCTAGTCAAAGAAAAGGAGTAACTGAATGAAAAATTGATAAAAAAAACAAGATATGATCAACATGAACTTACTATGATGGTCTCTCATGTCTCTTCACTTTATTTCTGCTGTCCTTTTATTGTCTTCATTGATGGTCATAAGAACCATCTCAACTGTTTCTTGCCCTTCTTTGGTTAATTTGTCGATTTCCTTTCTGAACCAATCTTCAATATAACTTTTCATTGGTGTGACGTTTATTTCATGCCTGATTTTAATGTTGAATAATTCACCTTCCAAGTCTCTTAAGTCAAGATAAATACCATGTACTGCTTCCTCAATATCTTTATTTTTCACAGAATAATCAACTAGCCAATTGTCTATTTCATCTTCATTATATTCGAGTATGCCATGAAAATTTTCAAGTGATAACCCTTTGAATATATTAACTTGTTCGTCAAATTGTTGCTTTGTCAGAAACATTGAGTTGAGAATTAATTTAGGGTATTGTACCTCGTTAGTACCTCCTGCTAGATCTATCTCCATGAGTCTCTTGAATAGTTCTTCTCTTTTCAGTATGGCTTCGCTGCATGCTTGAACAATGTTACTCAAATTTTTAATCTTTTCCTTCCAACAAGCATTTAGTTGTTTTATTCGACTTGGGGAAGGCATATTCTCCTCTCTTCTTCTCATTTTCGTCATGTTTGATACTTTAATTCCAAATTGTAATACAACATCAATGTAGAAAACTTATTTGTTCTTTAGATAAGCTTGCATATATTCATGGAAGGCATGATCCCTTGAGCCAAAAGAAACAATATTTTTTGATACCTTCCATGCTTATGTTATTAGTGACATTCTCTTTGAATTCTGCACAATTATTTGTTAGCATTAAACAACATTCAATGCATATTGGAAAAAGAATGAGAATGGCGGGGACAAATGAGAGTAGTTTTGAATATGAAGTTTTTCATGAGCCCGCCAATCCGAGAACCCGCTAATCCGCAGTTGTGGATGATAAAAAATAAGTTAAAGTGTAAAAAAGCGGTCGCTCGGACTTGCATGTAGGAGAAATAAAATTATTTTAGGGACTCAATACCCGAGACAAATCTGATGGTTAAAATGAGGATCATGTAATTTTAGGTGCAGAGTGGAGATCATGGAATTTGGAGGATGAAAGCTTGACTCCGCGAACCCGTGAAGTTAAAAAAAAGAGGCTAAGTATAATACATTAGGGCGGTCGATCAGACTAGTGACATAGGAAAATGGATGGGGATGAAGGCCCATGAGCTGGTCAATTTATGAAATACGACTAAGTATGGTAACTAGAAATGGGTAGAAGAAGGGAAGAAAGGAAAAGAGAAACAAGGGAAAGTATAGAAGAGGGAAAATAAATGGAAAAAAAAATTCGAGAAAAAAGAAAGGGGAAGGAAATTTCAGAAGCAATAATTGATCTCAACAACTGTCTCCAACTGTGGGATGATAACCCCCTGTGGGTTATCAAGAATCCATACTATTCATGACAGGCACTTCCATCCATTGGGATACAGAGTCAGCAGTAACAATATACAAAATGAAAGAAAATTATGTACAAGGAAACGAGAAAATTTCTGGTGAAGAATCCTTTCAAATGTTTCTCATTAACATGAAACATTAAAATTTTACCCTTCATATATTTGAGCATATAAGAATTAAAGCCGAGGAATTTTTCAATGATATACGGTCCGATCCAGAGTGCTTCAAATTTTGTTTGCATTGATGGCTTCTCCTTAGCTTTATTCTAGAGTAACACCAGTTCACCCCTCTGAAAATTCTTTACAGTTGTATTCTGGTCAAAATATTTTTTAACACTTTGTTCTCTCTGAGAAGTTATGTTCATGGATTTACTTTGTTCTTCCTCCAATTTCAATAAATGATTGACCTTCTGTTGCATAGGTGAAAAATCTGTAGCACCCTCTGTATTGACCACGCAAGTCAAAGAATTCATCTCAAGGATAATTGGCATTTTTTCTTCTTTCCCATAAACCAATGTATATGGATACATCCCAGTGGTATCCTTTGGGTTCATTCTTCTTTCCCACAACACATCAGTCAATTTTAAATTCCAATTCCTTTGGTTCTTATCAACAATTTTCTTCAATATATGAATGAGCATCTTATTGGTGGATGCTGCAAGAACATTCCCTTATGGATAATAGTTTGATGATTTCCCCATAACAATTCTATATTCTCCACAAAATTCTATAAATTTTGAACCAATCAAAATCGACCCATTATCAGTCATGAATTTTTCTGGGACACTGAATCTTGACAAAATATTGTCTTTGAGAAACTTAATCAACTCTTCAGAATCAACCTTTTCTAATGCCACTGCTTCTGGCCACTTTGTAAAATAATATGTAGCGGTAAGAATATATACATGTCCCTTGATTGAATTTGGGTTTATTGGCCCAACGAAATCAAGTCCCCATTGGAAAAATGGTTTTTCTACAGATATAGGCTGTAATGGAATTACATATCTCTTCAATTTCCCTGAAAATTGTTGGCAAGATACACGCTTCCTTATTGTGGCATATGATTCTTTAAAAAATGATGGCCAATAAAACCCATCTCTTATTATCTTATGGGCAGTGGTGGTACGTGAAAAATTTCCACCATATATTCCTTCATGGAATTATTTCATCAATTCTTGAGATTTCCTTTCATCAACACATCTCAAAAATATACCATCATAGTTTCTTCTAAATAATATATCAACAATCATCACATATTGACTTGATTTCATCTTCAATGTCCTTCTCTCTTTTGGGTTCATGGTGAATGTCAATTGACCAGACCTCAAATAAAATATAATATCTCTCTATCATTTTGAATTTGCCATGGGTTCTCCTACTGAAATTGAAATCATTCCATCCAAAGAATAACTATTTGCAATGAGTTTACATAAACCCTGTCCTTTGACTTCCTTTAAAGGTTTGATTTCAATGTCATATTCTTGAATTTTTTCCAGCCAATTTTCCCATTTCCCTTCTCTCAATTGCTGATTTAAAAGCATCTTCACAGGAGAGATGGAACATAAGCGATGACATGAGAATTTAATATGTAAGTCCGAAAGTGCACCACCTCCCTCACAAGAGATAGGGCTTGTTTCCTGAATTATGAATATCTCAATTCGTAATCATGAAGGGTATTGCTCATGAAGCTAATCAATAGTTCATAACCCTTGGTATTACTATGAGTAAGAATAAATGCAACCATCATTTCTATAGAGAATGAGTAAATGATGAAGTCTCTTTGAAAATCTGTCTAATAAGAACTGGAGCTGTAGTGATTTCCCTTTTGATATTATTGAAAGCTTCTTTTGTATCCACTTTCCATTCAAACCTTTGGTACTTTTTCAACACTAAATTGGTCCCCTTGAAAAATCCTCCTCCAATTGTTTGATTTTGGGTCAATCATGGCTTCAGTTCTTCATTCTTTCTTGACCTAGAGGCTCCTTGATTATCAATACTTAAGCCTCCCTGCTGCCTTTGTACTTTTCCCAGGATAATGTTGGGGTCGACACCTGTCTCAATCATAATTTATTCCATCTCAGTGGATTTAATCATTCCTTCCTCCAAGGTATCCATCTAGGATGTTCTGATAGCATATTTCACATTTGGGGGCATCACATTATTATAAAAACCGAGTATGAATGGTTCATTAGGTGTTTTATCTTTTGGAATCTTTCTCAAAGTTTTATTGAACCTGAGATTAAAATCTCATATTCTCTCATTCTTCCTCAAACCAATCTGGGTGAAATTGGTGAGAAGGGTATGCTATGCAACTTGAGGGGTGAAAATAGTCAAGAACATGGCTTCAAGGTCATTAAATGAGCCAATGGACCTACTGGGTAATGTTGTATACCATTCATAAGATCTTCCCGATAAGGTTTGAATAAATAACCTTACCATCACATCGTCATATTCAACACGATGAAAACCACAAACATCAAGAAATATGTTAATGTGTCTTTTGGCATCAATTGTTCCATCTCCAGAAAATTCCTTCAAGGTACCCTTAGGGAGAGCAGGGAGGTCATGTTTCTCACCTCTAATATTTAAAGGGGAATCTCTTAGTCTTCTTCGATTTTTGAATCTTAGGTTTTCTTGATTTCTTCCACCACCTCCTCCACCTCCTTGTCTCTCCTCCTGAGGTTCTCTTCGTGGTTCTTCTCATGGTTGTTCATTTCTTTCAACCATGTTCGAACATGTTTCAGGAATATGTTTTCCACTTCTTAGAATACAAAGTTTCTTTCTTTTGCTTTTGGTAATGGGTCCCTTGTATTCGTCCAACTTCAATCCCGATATTATGTTTGTGCTTCTCTAGTTGGACTTTCGTTCCTTCGGTTTTGTCACTTGACTCTCCTCTATCTTTAGAGGATTTCTCTTTCTTATTATTGGGCCAATGTCTACCAAGACCTATCTAATTCATTCCCCTGTATGATCACCAAAAATGTTAACACTTGAATCCGTCAGGAACGAAATGGAAAAATCACGGGGATACAAATCGCTCTACGTTTTTATAGAGGTGGTACTCCTCTTTGTTTTAAGTTTTTCTTTGAACTCTAGAATTTTAGAATATAAGACTTTGTAGAAGTCAATCGTGATAATCAAAGAAATATACATATTGCAAGAAAAAATAACAAGAAATAAAATGTTTTGTTTTTTAAAGAGAGTTCCTGAGAAATGACCAGGAACCACACACTTCATACACTTGAAAAAGATAGACAAAATTTCCTCACATCCATCATAGTTAAACTAAAGATTTCTGATCACGTAAAATAAAAGAAGATGGTATGCATGCATAAGATAAATTTAATTGGGTAAAAACATGGGGAGCTCAAATAAATATAATGATAGATCGATCTCAAATACTTTATACTCAAAACTCGGAGTTACAAAGTACAATCAAAACTGATCCCAAAATAGTTCTCTTGGGATTTATGAAAAATATATAGTCTCTTACAAAGCTTTGAAATTTAAATGCATTTGTCCTTAGGACTAGGATTGGGGCTCCCACAAACCATACACAAAATATGAACAAGAAGTAAAATGTAGAAGGAGGATGGTGGGAAATGATAGAGTAGCAAGACCTGGAAAGAAGATAGGGAGAAGTTATCAGATTTTGGTTAAACCTTTCTAGTCAAAGAATGAGAGTAACTAGATGAAAAAATGATAAAGAAAGCAATATATGATCATCATGAACTTACTATGATGGTCTCTTGTGTCTCTTCAATTTCTTGCGACTATCCTTTTATTTTATTCAATGATGGTTATAAGAACCGTCACAACTATTTCTTGTCCTTCTTTGGTTAATTTGTCGATTGCCTTTCTGAACCAATCTTCAATATAAGTTTTCATTGGTGCGATGTATATTTTGGTTAAAGATTTCTAGTCAAAGAAAAGGAGTAACTGAATGAAAAATTGATAAAAAAAGAAAGATATGATCAACATGAACTTACTATGATGGTCTCTCCTGTCTCTTCACTTTCTTGCCGCTATCCTTTAATTGTCTTCAATGATGGTTATAAGAACTGTCACAACTGTTTCTTTCCCTTCTTTGGTTAATTTGTCGATTGCCTTTCTGAACCAATCTTCAATATAAATTTTCATTGGTGCGATGTTTATTTCATTCCTGATTTTAATGTTGAATAATTCACCTTCCATGTCTCTTAAGTCAAGATAAATTCCATGTACTACTTTCTCAATATCTTGATTTTTCACGGAATATTCAACTAGCTAATTTTATATTTCATCTTCATTATATTTGAGTATGACATAAGTTTTTTCAACTGATAACCCTTTGAATATATCAACTTGTTCATCAAATTGTTGCTTTGTTACAAACATTGGGTTGAGAATTAATTTAGGGTCTTGTACCTCATTAGTACCTCCTGCTAGATCTATCTTCGTGAGTCTCTTGAACAATTCTTCTCTTTTCAATATGGCTTCGCTGCATGCTTGAACAATGTTACTCAAATTTTTAATCTTTTCCTTCCAGTAAGAATTTAGCTGTTTTATTCGACTTGGGGAAGGAAAATACTCCTCTCTTATTCTTAGTTCCATCATGTTTGAGACTTTAATTCCAAATGGTAATACAACATCAGTGGAGAAAACTTCTTCGTTCTTTAGATCATCTTGCAGATATTCATGGAAGGAATGTGCCCTTGAGGCAAAATAAACAATATTTTTCGATACCTACCATGCTTCTGTTATTAGTGACATTCTCTTCAAAGCCTGCACAATTAGTTGTTAGCATTAAACAACATTCAATGCATATTGGAAAAATCACGCGAATGGAGGGGACAAATGAGAGTAGTTTTGAATATGAATTTTTTCATGAACCCGCCAACCTGCGGTTGTGGATAATAAAAAATGAGTTAAAGTGTAGAAAAGAGTTCAGTCGGACTTGCATGCAGGAGAAATAAAATTCTTTTAGGGAGTCAAGACCCACGACAAGTCTAATGGTTAAAATGAGTATTAGATAATTTTGGGTGCAAAGTGGAGATCGCAGAATTTGGAGGATGAAATCTTGACTCCGCGAACCCACAAAGTTTAAAAAAAAAGTCTAAGTATAATACAACAGGGTGGTCGGTCAGACTAGTGATATAGGAAATTGGATGGGGATGAAGGCCTATGGACCTGCCTACCCGTGAACTTGTCAATTTCTGAAATACACTAAGTATGGTAACTAGAAAGGGGTATACGAAGAGAATAAAGTAAAAGGGAAACAAGGGAAAGTATAGAAGAGGGAAAAGAAATGGAAAAAAGAAGTCGGGAAAAAATAAAGGGGAAGAAAATTTTGGAAGCAGGAAAGGATCTCAACAGGAACATGGTCCTCCTCATAAGATATTGAGAAACATACCTATAATTCCAAGGATCCAAAGCCACTTTTGTTGCAAAAAATTAGCCATGTTGCAGGGGTGGCATGCATCACTTAAAAGTGAGCTAGGATTTATGTGAATCTGAGTAGATTCAATAGCCATGAAGCATATAGAGGATACGTGGCTCAATCAATTCAAGGATGGAGTACAAAGCCTATGATTTAGCATAGATATGGATGGATCTAACCCATATTCCATCCAACACACCAACTATTTTGTTTGACCATTGATAGTGATCAATAATAATACCCCCCCATTGTTTTCCATGAAGAATGGACATCATATGCTGGTTCTTATAGTCCCAGGTAGAAGACAAGTGAAGTGAATGGATCTCTATCTCCAACCACTGATCGATGAATTTAAGAAATTATGGGAAGGGATACATCTATATGATGTTTCAAGACCCATGCCATGGATATTTCTCTTACATTGTATGGAATATGTGCATACACCATGCATGATTATCTAGGACTAGGAGTTTTCTATGGTAAGCATGTTCATCGATTTATTTATATCTGTAATTTTATTTGGCACAATTCATTTGGTGGAGCTATGTTTTTGACACTAACATGTTATGTATATAATAACATCGCATGTCTTGTAACAAAAGGGTATCTATAAAGGCTAGATGGTCCAACCACCTATGAAAGCCAGTGTACAATTGTTCGAGGGTATTCCTCCTAAATGACCACCCTTATAGAAGAGTTGCATATTCTTTCAATGGTAAACCAGAGAGAACCCGGGGACATGAAATAATGACACCGAAAGATTGGAATGGGGCATATAACACAGAGAAGGAGAAGGAAATGAAAGAATTGTTTGATTCAAATGGGGAATCTATGTTCGATGATCCTGAATTTTTTGACACCTATGTTGAGAAAATGCCCATTGGGATGAAAAGGAAATTTGTATTTTATAAGCTTCCATATTGGGAACATCTTAAGGTTGGCCACTTACTAGATCCCATGCATATATTAAAAAATGTTTCATCTTCTTTATGGAGGATCATATCATGGAATAAAAGCGACACATTGGTTTTCAGGAGGGATTTTGTTACTTCAAATACAAAAAAGAGACATCGACCAAGAAACAAAACTAGAGGAGAGGGTGGTCCCTTAAAGAAGGTGATGTCCCATGGATTTTAAAGAAATATGATCTTTATATGGAAAATGATTTTATATTGGGTGTGAAGGAACCTTTTTTATATGGGTCGACTCTACGTCATTTCTTCATTGTAGAAGATAATTTCTCGAGGTTGAAATCACATGACCATCTGAACATTCTAATGGTATGTATGTTGAGTACATGATTTTTCTTATATACTGATGTCGGTAAAAGTATGCTATGCACTCACATTTTTATGGAAATTAATGATGCACATGTATATTTAGTAGTGTCATTATCCTTTGCTCGTGCATGTTTGTGTGAAATGTTAGTACCTAAACCTACATGCATGACTTCTCTTCCATCCCTAAGCCTACCCTATTCACCCATAATAATTCTCCATATTAATCTTTCCTTTATCTTCTTTATACTTCATGTGTTATGTTCACTTTTTGGTTTGGTTGCCTTTGCTTTAATTTAATTTCATTGTTTCTTATTAGGTATGTTAAGAAGTGATTGCATAGGTTTTAATTGGTCACATCAGATATGGTTTGATTTAATTTCCTAATGTGTGAGACTTTTTTAAGTTTTTAGGTAAAAAATTGTTCATTGCAAAAATAGTGTGGTTTCTGTAGCGCTAAAATAACATTATTGACAAATAATGCACTGCAAAACATTGTAAGTTCCGACCATGCATTTCAATCATATATGTGTATTGTGAAATTTGGTACTTTATGCAATCATTCCTAAGATTCAAAATTAAACCTTGTATTATTACAATGGTGATCTTGTTTTAACTCGTGCGACAAAAGGCAATGGTTTTTGTAGGTGAGGTTTTTGCAATCAAATGCACGCGTGTTTTCTGAGCAAATGGTGAGGAATTTGCAAAATACATCAAAAACCCACTTGAAGAACGATCTCATTTGAGTACCAAGAGGGTTGTTTCTTGGAAAAAATGAATCGTTTAAGAGCTACAATTGGATATTTAAGGCTGATTTTTCCAGAAATTCACCAATTTGGTTTCCTAAAAATACTTAGTCAACATAATATCTGGAAACCACCGTATGGATTCGATTTGGGGAATTAGATGTCAACAATATCCACCTATTCATTAGTTGGTTGTATATCCACATATTTTTGATATGAGATTTGTAATGATAAATTTATATATTGTAAAACAAATTGGATGGGGGTGGATCTTCCTCTTAGAAGGAAGCAATGTTCAGTTTTGGTGAAATTTGAAAGAAAGATATCGATCTGGAATTTGTAAAGAGATTAAAATCCTGCAACATTTTACACTCAATGAATCAAACATTATAATGGTTAGATTTTTTTACCTATGTCTCTCATTTTTATCTATCTTATTTGAATGCAATTGAGGTTTTTGCAAAGCATTAATTTCTTCATTTTCCAGTTTTTCAGTGAAAATTTTGATGTTGAATTATTGGTTTGAAGGATTGCATTCAAATACTTGTTTCAAGTTTCGAAATATTATTTTGAACTTGAAAATCTTCTTTATTCAAGTAAACAAAATGTTAGCTTGTATCTTATATTTCTTATAATTTTCCTATTTATCTGACCTATCCGTGTGAATGCCTTTGACCAAGTGAAATGTTGCTGATAATTTGATATTAAGGGTACAATCAGATCTATTATATTTCATCTTATCCAAATTATCTGATCTTTAAAACCAAATTTATACCAATCTTGACCTACAAAATCCATTGCAATAACTGAGGTGCCCTAGCTCTTGTGCCATAAAAGTCTGGTGCAGACATTAGGGATAACATGAACCATGAATTTCCATAGGACCTACGACGTGCCACATCAAAATTATCTGCATTTGTACATTGGATCACATTAAGGGAGATTCATATGGTTAGCATTCCATGGTGGCATCAAGAGATAGCTGAGATTGTTTGTATGTTTGAGAAGGAACTTCCCACAAGTTTTATGGACTTGCAAGTCCATCTTCTAATTCACCTACCTAATGAGGTTGAATTATCTAGGGTCCTCTCATGTCGTTGGATGTTATTCTTAGTGAGGCACATGAAAAAGTTGAAGGGGTTTGTTTGACAAAAGGAAAAACCAAAGGGCTCTATGGCATAGGGGTACATAGTATACGAGTCATTCTATTATACAAATGAGTACATCAAGCAAATTGATGACACAATAGGGACAATCATTTGGGATGATCATCAAGATGAGGAAAAAATGGAAGGGGAGCTACTCCAAATGAACAAAAAAAGACGCTTGATAAAGAGTTCATGAATTATATTTTGTCAATTTAGTACAGAGAAATTGTTTAAATTGAAGATGATAATATATATTTCATCCCATGCTATTTGTTTTGAATTCTTTTATACATCAACAAATTTAGAAATTTTGATGCCATCAATAAATTCATTCTTTAAGTTGATAATATATATTTGATCTCATGCTATTAATTTTTATTTTTTATATACATCATCGAATTTAGAAATGGATGCCATCAATAAATTTGTTATTTACAACGCGGAGGAAACACAACCATGGATCACATTGTATGGAGAGAAAAGAAGGAAATGAGATAGTGAAAGGAAAGAATTTAGACAGTTAAATGGTAGAAGCATGCCTTATCTTGATCATTTAAAAGAAAATATGCTAAAAATATGTCCCAACAGTTGAGTGGTTGACCAGATACAAGAGAAATATGTGATGTTTAGTCGTAACCCACGTGGGGGAGATTCAGATACACTAAACACATGGATAAAGTGAAAAAACTATGTAATAACCTCTTTGAGAACACATTCTATTTATAATATTGCACATTTGAATTGTAACACATAATATGTTTTTATTAATTCTTCAATTATTAGACATATGGCACCATCCTTTGTTTGCATTTTTACCGGTGCATTTTTTCCCATCTATGTGGACATATGGACACCATTTTTTCACTGAGTATATTGATGATGGACACACCACACAAGATTGTGGAGTGGAGGTCGAGTTCGAAAAATCTAGTCATGCTAGCCATTGTGATGAAAACCTAATAAAGGGGAAGTTAGGATACATTGGAAAGATACAAGAGATCATGCAAATTGACTTCTCATCATTTCAATGTGTTATTTTTTTTTTGCAAGTGGTGGGATACCTTCAATAAGATAAATGTATTAAAGGAAGATAATGATAGTGGGCTAATATGTATTAATTCTAAAAAAATATGGGTTGAAAGTAAGAAGACTTATGTTTTCCCAATATATTGCAACCAAGTTTTTTTTTACCCAGATGTGTTGGATGGGGATTGATGGTTCATATTGAGACACGATCCAAGATCTAAACAACTTTTTGAGAAAAACAATGTTACAATGCCAAGTGAGGAAGATAATCAGGATGATGACAACATAGACTGATTTGTAAATGATTTGTTTGGACATCTATATAGTGGATGTGTCATTTTATTATGGGTATCTATAATGGATAATTATTTTTTTATTTTCTTCATTTTATAATTATGTTGGATATGAAAAGTTAACAACCATTTACAACCACCATATTGAAAACAAATTAAATAGTACAAGCATAAGATGTGGTTTTGATATATTTTTATTGTCATATTTATTGTTTATTATAACAAATTTATGTCGTATTGTATTAACATATGTTTATGTTAACCTTTGAATTACTAAGCATTAATTGATATATCACAAAGTTGGTGATGTATAGTAGTAAAGATTTATTTTAAATTATATTTTATTTAGCAAAAAAATGAAGATATGAAAAAATATTCAAACCTCAAAATTTTACTTTTTGAAAAAATCAAAATTCAAATAAATATATACTTACTTTGATGGAACTTCTAAGAACAATTCCAACAAAATAACTTCGTGCAAAATGCACACTTGTGGTGTTGGCATCACCAACTTTGATGGCATTCCCCACCTCAACTAGTGCAACTATCATGGCCTTCACCTATTCCACACCATCTTTTAGTTTTATAATAATATAAACTTATATTTATCATTCTTTTTACATTATCCTTGCAATAAGTGTCAATATAGGAAGGAGATGGAAATTCTAAAAGACTCTTTTTCTATAGCCTAGTAAATTAAGGAAAGTTTTAATGATCCATACTTCTCTAAAAATATAGAAACCTTTGTCAATTTTACTAATTCTTAAAATACTAATTATAAAATGTTGGCTTATATTATTTTTAATAGAAGATTCATAAAGTTTGTATTAGGGTGAAAAATTGTGAAACCATTTCATCGAAAGTGTTTAGATTAAAATGTATT
>SNQJ01S0209188.1:0-16104 GCA_010110895.2 Picea sitchensis
TTTGATGTGTTCTTGATGATCTTTCCTTGATATTCTTTATATTATGCACATACAAACAATATGTGGTTAGCTTGTTGTTTTGTATCATTGTACCTTCAATATTCTTTATTCTTTATTGTACCTTCAATTAACTATTATTTTGATAATCTTGTAATCATATTGTAAACCTTATGTGAAGAGGCGTAGTCTGGTTGTAGTAGGCATAGGTTGGTCAAGCCCCAATCACTGAGGTAAGGCAATGTTGCACGGTCCAAGGTGTCAACAGTAAAAAAAGTTAGGCAAGACCTACAAGTCCATGACAGGTGGTATCAAAGCCATGTTTGAAATTGGAAATTGCATAAGTTTCTCTTCATTGCCAACACCTCTTTCATTGAAGGAATCAAAGGGGCCATATTAACAACAATGTAAGACACGTTGAGCAGATTGAGTAAGGATGCACAACGAGTCTATACATTTTGGTAGCCTTAGTGACTAACTCAAGGGAGACAATTGTGAGACAGTTAGGATGGTGTACTAGTGTGTAGACTAGGAGGACCAAAGATGTCTAGCCAAGTAGGGTGGACAACCGACAAGGTACTACATAGTAGGCTTCAATGGAGGATGACACAATTTGGCAATGTGATGGATTGTGTGTTATCTATGGCAAGACAACAGTGTTGATGAGTACACTGAAGGTATGCAATCACCTTGTGGAGCAAGGACATGATCTTTAGGGACTATAAAGTGTTGTCCTAGATGGATGACAACATGGTCTCACATTGGGTAGTTGGTTGTTCAGGTATAGCTGGTTGAGGGGAGGCAATGGTGCAACATTGTCTATGGTTAGGTGGCGATGGTGTAGCATCACCTACATTGAAATGAGCAATTCGACATTCCACACACACTAAGTTGTCTAGCTTAAGTTCATTTAGGACATGTCATTTAGGCATAGTCTAGGTGATATAAACAATGGATGGTCATGCCCAACTAACAAAGTCACATCGATGTCGTGTGGTGACTAAACTTCTTGAATGATATGAAACACTCGAGCATAATAAAAAATCTAACCCCGTGATAATAACCCTCTTCATATGATTAAAAATTTCTTCACATTGAAAATCTACACATCCCAAAGTTGTTATAGAGACTTTTTCATGAACAAAAAGAATTGTACAAAAGATACAAGGATTCCATAAAGTTAGAGGGGAGAAGATTTTAGTGGGTATTAAAGCCACAAACAAAGGGAAGATAATTGAAGTTCTCATATATTCTAATTCCAAAGCTACACAAGGAACCTCAATGAGAGATCGATAGATAGATTAGTCAAAGTCAATAAATGTGCAGGAAGTTGAACCACTCGACACAACTGATCCTCTCGAATCGAGGTGCCCAGTCCGAAGAAAGATCTATGTCAGAATTCCAGCAACGAGTATGGTGCAGGTAGAGTCACTACTAGCGAGAAGCATGATGAGGAGCGAAAGTTGAATTAGTGAGCCAAAAAGTGGGGTTAGCACCATGGTTCGTTGAACAATTAAATGATTCGAAAGATGATGGGGACATAATGTCAATTAAACTCCTTCAAATTTGACGTTCGACTTCAAGGGGCTAGCCTATAAAAGAAATTAGGCATATCATCTTGTTATATTCATGTAGATCTTCAGCTTGGAAACTGTTTGAAAACTGCTTAAATTGGGTTTAAGGTCGCCACTTGATCATTTCTCTTTGAATATTTTCCTTCAACATTGATTTTGGATGAATACTTCATAGTTTTGATCTCAAATTCCAAAATAGTAAAAATTCTTCACCGGATTTCAGCAAATTGAAGGCAGTTTGCACACGATTTGCCCGCCAAAATCCTGGTTTACAGGGACCAGACTGCGATGGTGACTCCATCCGGCTCCGGCACCCTAAGCGGGAAAATCATGGCAAACCCTATTTTAAACAGCTTTAGTTTAGGTTTAACGTTGCCTAATTTTTCATCAATCCAGGAGAATTTGGATTGAAACCCCTAGTGGACGCGACTCCTTGCGAGGAGGCATACGTCAAATATATTATTATGATGGATTAGCACATACCTTCATTGTCATGACTCTTACAACCCAGATCAGATCAGAAAGCTAGCATCAACATGGTATAAAGCTGGGAGGAAGTATGAGAGGCATGAAGAATGGACCCAATGTATTGTTGCTCGCGACTGGCAAATCTCAGGGCAAGGGCCACACTACTCGCTCTCGTTCTGGTTTCCGTGGCGCATTTCGCATCCGCATGGATTATGAATGACGATGGAATCGCATTACTCAGCATCGGTTACAGACGTGAAGGTGGTCTCCAACTTCCCATAGAGATCGAGAAAGAGTGGGTGAAATCGTTTGTTGATGGGATCGACACTAACCCCTGCAAATGGCCGGCTGTGAAGTGTAATGATCCCGGATATATGGTACCCCCTGCCGTCATTGAATTGAATTTGACTGGTAAAGGAGTTCACGGGTCCTTGCCCCCACAGATAGGAGACTTGTTCAACTTAGAGAGATTGGACCTGAGCAATAATAATATAGAGGGTACTGTTCCTAGTGAACTCGGCAAATGCGATCATTTGGAATATGTAGATCTCAGCGGGAACAAATTCTCTGGCCAAATCCCAGCAGAGCTAATTAGCATGAAAAGTCTCAAATGGCTGTATCTATATAATAACTTGCTAGAGGAAGCTATTCCGGATTCAATCTCTCAAGAGACCCAGTTGTTGGAGATTGATCTCAGCAAAAACAAATTGATTGGATCAATACCATCTTCTATAAGTCATTGTCGAGACCTGACAGATCTTTATCTCCAAAACAATGAGTTGTCCGGGCAATTACCAGAAGGCTTGGGCAACCTTGTCAATTTAGTCCACTTCAATGCCAGTAGCAATAATCTGGAGGGAAATATTCTGAAACAGCTGGGACAATGTACTAAACTCATCGAACTCGATCTGTCCTGGAACAAGATCAGTGGAGAAATACCGCCGGAGTTGGGCAACTGTGGTGGTATCAGCGTTCTTGCTTTCACAGGAAACCATCTCACAGGGCACATACCCTCTTTTCTTGGATTTCTAAAGAATCTTAAGCTGCTTCTTTTGAGTGAGAATTACTTGTCCGGGGTGATTCCTCCACAGATAGGCAGATGTAATGAGTTGAAAATTTTGGAATTGAATAGAAATCGTCTCGAGGGATCATTACCGTTGGAGCTGGGTCAGTTGCAGAGTTTAAATGTGCTAACTTTCTCAGAGAATTCTCTCAGTGGCTCCATCCCTAAAGAAATTTCCAATTGCACACAGTTGACAGATTTGAAATTAAATACAAATCATCTCTATGGATCAATACCATCTGAGCTGGGTCAGTTGCAGAATCTCAAGTTGCTTCACTTGTTCAATAATTCGCTCAATGGCTCCATCCCTAAAGAGCTTGGTGATTGTAATCAGTTGACAGAATTGAAGCTGAATGCAAATCAACTAGAGAGTTCGATACCGTCTGAGCTGAGTCAAATGGAAAATCTGGAGTTGCTGTACTTGTTCGAAAATTCTCTCATTGGCTCCATTCCTAAAGAGCTTGGCGGTTGCACACGATTAACAGAATTGAGGTTGAATACAAATCAATTGGAGGGACCGATACCGTCTGAGCTGGTTCAGTTGCAAGATCTGAGCCTACTTCACTTATTCGAAAATTTGCTCAGCGGCTCCATTCCTAAAGGTCTTGAAAATTGTACACAGTTGAGAGAATTGGGGTTGAATACAAATCAATTAGAGGGATCGATACCATCTGAGCTGGGTCACTTGCAAAATCTACGGTTGCTTCATTTATTTGAAAATCTGCTTAGTGGCTCCATCCCGAAAGAGCTTGGTTACTGCAAGAATATGACAGAATTGAGGTTGAATTCAAATCATCTCGAGGGGTTTATACCATCTGAACTAGGTCAGTTGCACAATCTCAAGTTGCTTCACTTGTTTGAAAATAAGCTCAGTGGGTCCATCCCTGTGGAGATTTTACAACTAGAGAATCTAGAGGAAGTACTTCTATATAAGAACAATCTTGCGGAAAACATACCAATAGCTGTTAGCAACCTGAAGCGTCTCAGAAGATTGGATCTTTACCAGAACCAGCTCTCAGGGGAAATCCCACCTGCATTGGGTGCAAATCAAGGCGAGCTCATGGAAATTGACTTAACACAGAATCGATTCAGCGGGACAATACCCACCATGCTATGTAATTCGGGCAAGCTGGAGATTCTCGCCATTGGAAACAATCTGCTCCAAGGATCTATTCCCTCCCAAATCGGCCACTGTGCCAGTTTGAAACGATTGGTATTTAATAACAATAATCTCAGTGGTGTTATCCCAGATTTTCTTAGTTTGAGCCCTTCTATGATTTCTTATTTGGATATGAGTAGCAATCGTCTAGAAGGAAGAATCCCCTCAAGCCTTGGCAAATGTAACAATCTTGGATATATAGACCTGTCGATGAATAATCTGCTGGGCAGTATACCAAGAGAATTCGGGCAGTTATCAAATCTGGAAGTCCTGAAGCTATCCTCAAATCGCCTCAATGGTTCTCTGCCTTCAGGCGATTACAAACAACTTCATTTCCTTGACTTGGGTTTCAACATTTTGAACGGTTCAATACCAGCTGAGCTCTCAAACATGACCAGACTAGAGCATCTTATTCTCCAGGGGAACCAACTGACCGGAAGCATTTTGAAAGTCTTCTTCAAGTTAGAACAACTGCTGGAATTAAATCTTGGGGGAAACCAGCTGGGAGGTCCTATTCCTCCTTCACTCGCGAACCTTAAAAATTTGATTGCATTAAATTTGAGCAGAAACAGTCTGAACGGACAGATTCCATCGAAGTTAGGAAGTCTTAAAAAGCTTATGAGCCTCGATTTATCTTACAATAACCTTAGTGGACCTGTTCCATCTGCCATGGATGGTCTCGTTTCATTGACAGTACTGAACGTGTCCCATAATCAACTGGAAGGATCCCTGCCCAAGTCGTGGTTGAAATTTCTAAACTCGTCTCCTGCTTCATTCTTCGACAATCCAGGACTGCGTTTGCCGGACAACACCCTTCACAGCAGAACTCTCAAGATCGTTGTTCGAATTTTGCTACTTGTGTTGTTAATAACGAGTTTGATTGCTCTACTTTGTGTTGTTAACGAGTGAACTGATGAAAACTGCTTCTGCTTCCCCGCGCAAATAAGGCAGCTAGCCAAATTGAGCATTGAAATATTTGCATGAAATGGAAGATCAGATTCAATATGGAAATGGTTTTTTTATTGTTAACATTTGAGACCCCGAGCATCAAGAAGTTGTTTTTTCACAAGTTTGCACTCAGATATGTTATCAAAATAAAAAAATTATTTACTTTATCAAAGTATTTTAGATGAGATTTATTACTTTTAATGAAGGGATTTAAATTAAATAAATTATTACTTTATCAAAGTATTTTAGATGAGAATTATTATTTAATGTAAGGGATTTTTTTATCTAAGTATTTTAGATGAGAATTATTATTTAATGTAAGGGATTTTTTTTTAAGGTGGTAAAATCTATAATTATTATTGGGTAGTTTGGTAGTGAAGATAGTTATTAATGAATACTATTTGTTAATGAAAATTAATAAAAAAAAATTAAGAAAAATATTTTAAATAATTAGTTGGGGTTTTAGGTTGTTAATTCATTAATCAGAAGCTTCTTACTCTAAGATTAAAAAGTGGTTTCAAATTAAATAATATATACAAGAAAGCCAATATTCCTTGTGATTATCATTAAAGCTATCTACAATAGATATCACTTTAATCTCTTGTCTATGGAAAATAATGAATTGTTAGTGTAAGTTGTTATGTGTTTTATTAATGAAAAAACAAATTGTTATTGTAAAGTGTTATATGATTTATTTGTGAAGAAATTGTTATTATTAATTGTTTTGGTTTAATGGTAGATAATTAAAAAAAAAAACATTAAACATTGAATTTGTCTTTTTTTAAGTCAAATTTATTGCTCATTTTATATGGTAAGATTATATATAGAGGGTAGGTGTTAATTGAATTTAGTTTGAACAAATTGTGAGTATTATCTTTTTTATTTAAATTCAATTCTTATAAATGGTATTTCAAGTTTTTAAATGAGTATATATATGTATGTCTAAAGCATGTGGTTTGAGTGGAGATGTGGTTTATATATATATATATATATAGTCACGGCTAAAGACCAAATTAGTATATGAGACATCAAGTCTAATTTTAATGTCACCCTAGACATTATATTTTTAGGAATAAGAATTTTTTTACTTTCAATTACTTTATACACATATATAACTTAAAGTAACATTGAAATATTTTATTTAAGATAGATATTGAAATATTTTTTTGTTATTAATATTATTTTTAAATGTCACTTGTCAACTCCATATTGAGTTGTAAAAAACACCTCTCTAAACAATTATGACAATTTAAAGTTTTGACATGGTCTCTTTCAACTAAGACCAACTTAAATCCATTTTAATTTCCAATCTTAAATTCCTCAAAATACAAACCTTTCCTAAAAATATTTTATTTTATATAAAAAAATATTTCCTTTTTTAATTACATTTTATTATTATTCATTAACATACATATTAGTTATTAATCTATTTCTTTTTTATTTATAAAAGATTTGACTTATTCCATGTTGCAAAACATTGTCTTATTACACCGAAGGTGTTCTTTAAGGGGAGGTTTCTCCGAGGCATTCGTCGTATGTCCAAAGACTATGTGAAATTGTCATTTGTTTATCAATCTTCTTTCCACGTGTCACTGCTACTCCTACTCCACTGACTCCAAACTGCTACTGATAGGCGGCGACAGGTTCATTCATCTTTATGCAACTCCAAATCCTACTCTACCTACTACATACTACTATTGATATGCAACGACTTCTAGGTTCATTCATCTTTATGCTTAGAGTTTCTTTGCAAGACTCCACCACATGGGACCCAAAACAGAGGGAGAAACCCCATATTGGTCTTTGCATTTCCACTGTCAATTTCAAGTTGTGGGAGTGTGCATGGGTGTGGGCCGACTGCTCAATTTCTCAACCGTTGTGTGTGACCATAAAATTCAAAGCATAAATTTGTTGATTTCGTCATTGTTTTAATAGATTTTCCTACATTTGATGATGGGATGTTGAGGTTGCAAAAGAACGTAACATGCAGTTAATGAGAAAGAAGCACAAAGTAAGTTATTGAAAGATAAGAGAAACATCTCTATCGTTGAATGGTTTTTTCCAGGTGTCTATATTGTATTAGTGTTGATTGATTAGATGTCGGTGGATAGTTATGGTGATGATTGAGATAGCAGGTGAAGCTCACCCATCTTGAGAATGAACCTGCCTGGTGGACAAGATGCCAAGAGATATGACGCTCAAATGGAGATTATTGGCGAGGGATTTGTGAAATCTTCCTCGGCCCTCAATGGTTGCGCCGAGGGAAGCGTCTACTCTGGGCCAGCTTAGTGTTTCGTCCCCTTCATACTTAAATGAGAAATATGAGGATTGCTCCATGCATTTTTATTCAATATAAATAGATGTTCGTGAATTGATTTGCAATTTAGCTAACATTCATAAATTGATTTTCAATTTAGCTATCATTTAATGTTTATAGCGAGATGAATGGTAGAGTAACTCTACATTTAAAACCTGAAAAGGGAAAGCGATTAGCAAGGGGAAAGAAGAATATATGCACCCACTGACATGGACAATATTTCTTGATATTTCCATCTGCCTAGTACAACCATTGTATAGATCTTTGAGAGTGTAAGGTAATTTGTTTTTAATGACTCCAACCTTACAAGGTCTAGCCATAAAACTTTCATTATAGGGGGACCAGAAAACTCTTTTCGCGAACCTAAAACCACCAAACATGGCATGTGAACATCGCGATGTTTTGGATGGACCCCTGCCTAACCCTCCAAAACCCCACTCTAAAAATATTTCCTTTACATTCCCTTGATTAATATTGAACGATCTTGATCCATTTGAAAACATTGAAGAACCTCCTTCCCCTGGCAAACCTGCCTTAACTTGCAGACATCTCATAACAGGGAGGGAAATATTTATATTTTTAAGCTGACGTGTTGAATTGTCCATTGTCGTTGGGAGGAAGAGATGAAACGTTGTTTCTATTACTCGATGGTTTGTAAAGCTTATATAATTATTTTGGTTAACGAAGTCATGTTCACAGAACGATCATATTACACTACATTAAACACAATCTGATTCTCTTTCTTCATACACTAACTTAGGGCTTACTCAACCTTTTAGAGGATGTTGACAGTAAAGTGGTCACATGCATTCCTTGCAAAATCAACAGTGTTGTACATTGCTTTACAACTTGTCTCTCTAATAATTCCTTTTGATGGAATGTCAATCGACTTCAATTTAGGATAAATTCATATTAAGGCTAAATTCGGATTTCGCTACGTTCCAGTATTTGAGTGGATTGCAGCATGGATTTAAAGTCTAAGAACAAGCCAATTCAAGCCTTCATAGATATACTAAAATTCCCGCCAAATGAAAAGTCCACAACGTCTTGAACAAAGAGGGTTCGAGATTTTATTTTATTTTTGGTGATGAGCTCACAATAATAATGACAATAATAACAAAAAATTGTTTACCGTATATCACCCAATATTCATATTTTTATTTTAAAATAAAGTACAATTAATTATATTTTATTTCTTAAGAATTATTTAAAAGTTACTTCCATCAAATCATCAACGTGGAACTCATTTGAACTCTAGCCCAGTTATAATCAATGGATAAGTTATAATAAATGGATAACTGTAATTAAAGATCATTCAAAATAATTTATTAAATTTTTAATTCATTCATTATTTATAAAAGATTATATATATAAAAGTCATAGTGTTTAATGATCATTACATTTAGACTCTTAAATGAAAATGGGGTTGAAAAATGTGAAGTTAAATGAAAATGGGGTTGAATATTGTGAAGTTTAATAATTTAACATTCATGTCTTTTTTTTATTTGACATTTAAAAACTAAACTAATTTTTTTTTTTTTTTTTTCATCTATTCAATGCTACAATGTATCATTCCACAATATTAAATTCATTGCATTGTATATGTCTACATATTTTTATTAGTGTATTGATGTTATGTTAAATGTCACTTAATGAAAGTTTTAACTTCTCATCTTCTAGAATTTTAGGATGGTTAAAATGAAAACCAAAGAGATAAGTGTTTATTTAATTGTGCATCTCATTTACAATAAATTTTACAGTGTCTCATTCTCCATATTCATTGACAATATCATCACCATCTCTACAACCCAATATGCAAGTATTCTTCCTATGAAATACCACCTTACATAAGTTTGGATGAGTTGTTCTACAACCTAATATGCAAGTATTCTCCAAACTGTTTTACAGATTAAAATTTCAACTTCAACTATTGGTTGCCAATTCATTTTGATATATCATGTTTGCAATTGATGCATGTGAAGATTATGTTAATCATAAAAACAAATATATCACGGATACAAACTACTAACTATAACTGCTATACAATATAGAAGGATGACCTTAAAAATAAATTATTATTATTACTCTAAAAGAGATATCTTTTGAAGAAGGATAAATTTTTTATGATGTGTTTACTTATTAATGTTGATTCTGAGAGGGGGGTGAATCAGTATCAAGTACAATTTAAAACATTTTTCAACTTATACTTAAACCATTCAATTATATCCAATGAGCAATGAACAATAGTATAAGAGTTACACCAATACACCATGCAGATTATGTTAATCATAAAAACAAATATATCACGGATACAAACTACTAACTATAACTGCTATACAATATAGAAGGATGACCTTAAAAATAAATTATTATTATTACCTAAAAGAGATAATCTTTGAAGAAGGATAAATTTTTATGATGTGTTTTACTTATTAATGTTGATTCTCAGAGGGTGAATCTCAAGATTGGCACAATTTTAAAACATTTTTCAACTTATACTTAAACCATTCAATTATATCCAATGAGCAATGAACAATAGTATAAGAGTTACACCAATACACCATGCACAATATATGAGAAATAATCAATAGTTATATTCGTTGGGAAGTAATGACTTCCAGTTGTAGCTACAACTTCCAAGTGTAAGGGAGGGGTTAAACCTTCCAAGAGGAAGATACAATCCTCCAATATCAAGAGAGAGTTGAACTCTCCATCCCTTGCCCCTTCCTTCCTTCAAGAATATAATGATAATAAAATTGTACTAAATCATCACCATCAACCAACCATCACATAGAACCCGATAATGCTTCCCTCGACTTCTTCAATTTCTACACTATTCTCAATTCTTTGGAAGACTCTAACTCCAGATAATATTATTCGGCTATTCTCTGAACTCTCTAAGTTTTCACTCCTTGAATCCTCCCAAAAGTAGAAGTTGTAGAGAGAATGGTAGACCTTGTTCAATTCTAGTTTATTCAGAGGATCGAACTTGTGCAGAATGCCCCACACTCAATATATAACATCTGATTCAGAACTCTCATGATGAAATAAACTATAGTCCCACTCTTTCCAACAATGCACTTGTCCCACATTTGATTCTCGATGAAGAAGTTATGACTATTTTACCCATAATGTTTGTTTATTGACTAGCTTCGGACTCCGGGTCGAAAACCCCATCTTCCATAGAGTGTATCTCCATAATTATAGAGGTATCAAGAGTTGAAACTTTACCACAAAATCTTGATATGTCTTCAATACCATAGCAATTTAACCATACTAGATCGCCTAAAAAAAGTTATAGCAGAAATGGAAAGATGACCTGAAAAATAACATACTCCGAACACATCACCAAAAAGACTTCATCCTCCATTGAACCGAATCTTCATACTTCCTCGATTCTCCTCGAATTCGAATTTGTGTATCAAATGAATGTATAATGATATTTATTTATACCCATTTATTTCCACTCCTTTTAACATTAGGGCCAATCTCGAATATTCTCTTTATTTTGTAATTGCTTCTTTTAATTATCTTCGGCCTGCTATGTACTTCCTTCTTCAATTCACTTTGTCATCTTCAAAATTCATTTCTCCTCAACCATGAGGATCCACTGGACGTACAACATACCACCAAACAACATGATGTACAATTAATTCATCCATGGTGTTGTATATGTATTGTGTGATTGTCCCATGTCCAAATAATTATCAATCTTTAAGGGTCCAAAACCCATGACTAGATCCATTCTAACAATCTCCCCTTTGTCATTGATGGCAACACTCCATGTGTCTCTATCATCATGATCCAAATTTCTCTCCTCCCTTCTAATATCATCGGTAAAGGGTAGGGCTTCTCCCTCGAAGCCAATGCAAAAGGTAATCCCTTCTTGTTAATGCCTCCGAACATGTGGCAACTCAATAATACTTACCTTATTTCTTTTGGTCTTTGGGACTTTTCTTCCTTGGAACCCTTTTCTCGGCTTTTATTCTCTTTCTTCTTTATGTCTAGGATGTACATGTTGTTCGGTCTTCTTGTTGGTAACAAGAACCTCTTGAGTTATTTTCTCCCATTTTACATTTTCGTGAGTCAAACTTAAGAGTGTATCATTGATCAAGTTGGCATTTCACTAACACCGAAAATTATGCTTCAAGTCTCAACCAATAGTGTGGACTTTTCCCCGCTTTTACATTTTCACTTCCGTTTTCTAAGCTCTTTTTCCAAGTATTTTGGTAGATGTGAGTCACCCCAAATGCAACATTTCCACCCTTTTTTTCTTCATGCTAACAAATTTTCTTTGATCTTTGGTCATATGAGATGAGCAATCTAATCGCCTATGAACCATTCTTCTTCTTTTCATTTTTTTAGCGACTAATGTTATTCAATAATTTTCATTGTGTGGAATTTTCTTCATTTCTTTCCATGTTGTAGTTGGTATGTGACTTTGGCATAATGATTATCTTCCTTCATCTCCTAACTTGCTTTAGACCAAGATTATTGCACTGTATATACAATATTTTGATCCATTAATGGGTCAAATGGATTATAATTTATGCTGACAGGTCTACGAACATTTCCATATCTACTATTCTCACCATTCATGTAGCTTGTATAGTTATTCCTTTCCTTGATTCTCTGTACAATTGATTTCCTTGTGTCCAAAAATTTCCACAAGTATAACAATGTCCAATAAATAAATTTTGGACACCTGGGCTAGTGGACTCTCTTTTTTGTGGTGTGGTCCATCCGGGTTCACAATATATTCTTTTGTAGTTTACTTCATAATTATTTCTTTCATAAATGATGGGAGAGGATATTCTTGACGTCTCATTCCTTCTAAATTCTAATCTTCTATCATGTTGTTCAACTCTATATGGAATGTTGGTTTCAGTCATTTTCAACTTTTTTCTTGTTTTGTTGTCTCTAAACTCACACATCCTAGTCCCATTCTTGTCGCTTGGGAGATCTCTTTGACTGCTAGCATCTCACCTACCTTTTCTTTTTTCAAACTCTTCAACTTTTCTGTTGTCAAAAGTACCTCCCCTTTTGTGAATCCACCCTGCTTCTACATAATCTCTAATTGTTTCTTCCAAGCCATTAATGGTCTCTTTCAAGCTTGTAATTCTCTCTCTCTTCACAAACTACTCAATTCAATCTTTAATATTAAGGTTTTGTGTTCTAAGGTTTCCTCTATTTCAACATCAACTTTTCAAGATTCTCATCTCTTGTTCACTCTCTACATTATATTTGTATCCCAAAAAGGAATCAAGGTTAGTTTCATCATCTGAATCTTCTTCAAAATGTGATTTCTTCTTTAGAATTATTTCAGATCACTCTATCATGGGTTTCTTGGCTATGAAGAGACTCTCCTCCATCATTATCTCTTCATCACTCTCATCCTGAGAGATGTCATCATCCTTGGAGTAGAAGCTCTTTTATTGTTGAGACTTTTATAGTAGCGCATTTCAACAATGTGTCATATTCTACCACAATTAAAAGCATTTGAGAGGAGACTTAAATTTGTATCTTCCGTTTCCCTTATGGAACCTTCTTACGTAATTTGTTATTTCTTCATCAAGGTCGCTATCCCTGTCTTTTGTCTTCTTTGTATGGATTTTAAAGCACGCTTTAAAATGTTTACTGGTCACTCTGCACTGTTTCTCATTTCATATGTTATAAGAGACCCATGTAATTCATCCATTGTCATTTTGTCAAGTCCCTAGTTTCTACAATGTATAAGACCTTAGTATCATAAATTTCCAAGAGAAGTGATCTCAACACTTTTTAGCCAACCAAGGATTCATCGATCTCTCACCTAATCCTCCTGATAGCATTAACAACTTTATCAACTCTAAGAAAATAGGGTTGTACATCTTTCCTTTCATTCATCTTCAAATTTTCTAATTCTCGCCTATGTCGTTGAAGCTTGACCTCGCTTAACTTTTAGATCACCTTCAGAGATTCTCTTCATTGTCCCATACATCCTTAGCAAGTATACATCCCATCACTTTGCTAACAATGGTTGGTGCCACGTCGCTAGAATAACATGTCTGGCTTTTGAATTACAACTCATAAGCTTCTTCCTATTTGGATCAGCTGAGTATTATTTTGGATTACATAGCTACTTACAACCCGAAAATCTCAAAATGTCACTCCAAAGCCATAGGGTAAGTTTTCACCCTTATCACCCAGTATATAATTTTCCATCAAATTTTTGAATCCCATTTGAAATTTCTCATGGTCATCTCTGCTCACGATTTTCCTTCCAATGGTTAAATTATTCCAAGGTAACCTCATTCCATACCAATTGTTGATACTCCAGAGGTGGGGTAGACCAAGTATCAAGTACAATTAAAACTTTTTCTAACTTATACTTAAGCTTATTCCAATTGTATCCAATGAGAAATGAACAATAGTATACTGCCACCATGGAATTCACAATACAATTCATGCACAACATGAGAAATAATCGAGAAAGTTATTGTTCAAAGTACTTCACTCCTAAAAGCACAAACTCTGCAAGTGTGTAAAGGGAGGGATAAACTCCAAGAGGAAGATACAATCCTCCAATATCAAGAGAGAGTTGAACTCTCCATCCTGCCCCTTCCTCTTCCTACTTCCAAGAATATATATGAGAGATAATAAAACTCACATTAAATCATCACCATCAACCAACCATCACATAGAACCCCGAGTAATGTTTCATGACTTTATTCACTTTTTACAATTATTCAATTCTTGGAATACTCTGATCCTGTAGATAATATTATTCAGTTTATTCTCTGAAACTTCTCCAAGTTTCACTCCTTGAATCCTCCCCAAAAAGAAGTTATAGAGAGAATGGTAGACCTTGTTCAATTATGGTTTATTCAGGAGACCGAAATTGTACAGAATGCCCCGCGCTCAAAATTTAACATCAGATTCTGAAACTCACACACAAGAAGCTAAAGTCCGTACTCTTTCCAATGCAATTTTTCCCACGTCATTTGGATTCTCTATGAAGAAGTTATAACTATTTTACCCTGAACACCTATTTATTGACTAGCTTCAGGATTGGTCAAAAACCCTATCTTCCACAGAGTGTATCTCCATAATTATAGAGAATCAAGAGATGAAACTTTTACCACAGGTACCTTGGTATGTCTTCTCAATACCATATCAATATCACCATCTGAATCGTTATAGAAAAAATGGTAAGATGACATGAAAAATAACATACCTTAGAACACATCACCAAAAGACTTCATCCTCCCTTAAAATCCGGCCTTCTTTACTATTGATTTCCTCTGAAATTCGACTTGTGTATCAAATGAATGTATAATGATATTTATTTATACCATTTATTTCACTTCCTTTTAACATCAGGGCCAACCTAACACTTTCTTATTTTGTAATTCTTTTCTTTAATTATCTTCAGGGCCTACATGTACTTCCTTCTTCAATTCACTTTGTCATCTTCAAAAATTCATTTCTCCTCAACCATGAGGATCCATGTGAGGCGTCACATACCACCGGAAACAACATGATATGTATTATCCATCCATGGGTGTTGTATATGCATGTGCATTGTCCTTCATGTCCAAATACCTTCATCAATCTTGCGGTCCAAAACCCATGACTAGGGTTGACATCAATGACAACAACCAATATTCCAACAATTAATTATTAAATACAATTACATTTTTTTCAAATTTATTAAAATTGTGCCATCCTACAACTAACTTTTTATAATGAAATAAGATAATTCTTTGAGATTCATACATATTATTTTTTATTATATATTTTTATAATATATTAAAGAAAAAATATATTAGCTTTTAGGATATTGTTTTTTTATATATATTTTTATAATTTATTAACAAAAAATGTATTAATTTTTTTTATAATTTTAAGAAATCATATATCGTTTTAAACACTTTTTCAACATAATAATTAAAAAGTCCAAATATTGTAAATTTAGAAATTAAAAAAATAAAATAGTTTTCTAGAAACTTTAAGACTATTTATCTTTAAAACTCATTATAATAATTAAAATTCCTTATTTATGCGCTCTTTTTCATCAACTAATTTATTGTTAAAGTACTCATTGAAATAATAAATAATTAGTCATTTTTCATGACCTTTTTCGTAACGGAGATGCCAATGTTATGCAGAGGGAAATTGATCTAGCATATGATTTGAAAGATGGACATGTAAGAAATTTCACCCATTTTATTCAGTTATTTTATATTATACTAATGTGACTACATGTGTATTGTATTTTTTAGATACTTTCAAAGTTATATAAATATATGTTAATTTATTAATTTACAATGCATCTTTTACATATCTAACATATTGCAGTTGAAACACCACAAGGCTATGTGGTGCAATGGTCATAAATTTCGCATCAAACAATTGGATGAAACAAGGAAAACTTTTGATAGTGTGATAACTGTAGTATTCCAGGTTACTAATGTTTCCTCTAGGAGTGACAAACATCCCCGAGAATATGAAAATAGATACTATGGGTATTTAAATGATATACTTGAGTGTGACTTTAATTCCTTCAAATTAGTATTGTTCGATGTCAAATGGTATA
>SNQJ01S0209190.1:0-16105 GCA_010110895.2 Picea sitchensis
TTGGTCCCATGTTGTGATTACATGGCCTCCAAGACTCATAAACCATCTTAGTGCATTCCCTTTTAGTGTTGCTGGAAATAACTTTAATTTTTTAGCATTAGAAACGTAATCATAACTTCTGCATAATATATCAAACTCAAAAATAAATTCATCAGGATCTTCTGAAGACAAACCATGAAAATTAGGTAATGTTGAGAGTGGAATGTTTTTCATGGGGGCTACTCCTCTAGGAAGATCTCCAATAGGAAATCCTAATGTAGAGAAAGAGTTTTCATCATTTACCTCTCCTTCAGGACCTGCCTATTCTTCATGGTTAAATTCTTCATTGTACTCATCCATGTTTTCTTCTATCTGCTCCCCTGCTGCACTTGCTCTGTCCTCAATGTTTCCTACTGGCTTCTAGACTGTCTCAGGACTCCAAACTTCTTTCCCTGTTTCAAAGTTTGCTTGAAATGAAGGCTGGGAATTTGTTTTCGAAGGTTTGGTCGTTGAGCAGCAGATTCAGACTTTGATATAATCTCGTCAATGTAAGTCTTTCTTCCTCCTTTTCCTTTTCCCTTGCCACCTGTAGGATCAGTATCTTTGGGGTTTCCGTGTCCTTTCATGCAATCTTTGTATCTGAAAAATCATAAGTGCTTTTGAAATTTATAATTACCTTCCCTGGCAACGGCGCCAAAATGTTGGTCACTATAATTGCTTAAATAATTTAAACAATCAAGTGCTACATAAATTGTCAACCCAGGGAAGTCTGTTATTTCAAATATAACCACGCACTATATATGCTCAATTCCAAAAGCGACTTAGAGTTGTAGTAAAGGAAACTATATTAATCACACTTGCCTTGAATAAACTGAAGTTCTGACTTGAATTACAGGAAAGCAACCTACCTATTGCAGAGCTTAAAGAGATGATTAATCTAAATAATCCTGGATTAAAATAACAACTGCAACAGGAAAGAAAAAATATTCTGTAACCAGAGAACAGGACCCTATTCCCAAGCAGGAACTCCAGCACCTTGTTTTTGATTAACACACTTTCATGGAAACATTAATGCATTGAAGGCTAACTCTATCTAACAGAGAACATGACCCTTAATCCCTTCCATTAAGAAGGAATTCTTAGCACCAGTCTCTGATTAGCACACTCATGGAAATAATTGAAAGCTGACTAATTCTACAGAGAACATGACCCTTAATCCCTTCCTTTAAGAAGGAACCTTTAGCACCAGTCTCTGATTAGCACACTCATGGAAATAATTGAAAGATGACTACTTCTAACAGAGAAAAGGACCCTTAATCCCTTCCTTTAAGCAGGAACCTTTAGCACCAGTCTCTGATTAGCAAAACTCATAAATTCATCACACAAGATTGCTAATTAAAATGATTATGAACTTCGTGAAAACAATGTAACATTCAATAAAACAAAGTTCTTAACAAGACAGAGTTCAGTAGTGTTTCAGCAAAGCAGAATTCATTAAAAGTAGTGTTTCAGCAAGACAAAAGTTAATCAAGGCATAAACATAAATCACACTAACATGCTATAAAACTAACGGGTGAATCTTGTGAAGAAGGTGGGCCCTCCCTTCTCACAAGATTCCCCTGAGACGAAAAGGCTAGAGAAGGATGCTCAAAACAGTCTTTTATTCATCTATCAATTTATCATATTACAATCTGAAAATGAAGTATGTCCTCCTCTATGAAACTTTCTTAGTACCCAAAAACTGGAGATCCTTTTGAATGATGATTTCCTCTTATTTAAAGAGGGAATCCCTTCGATACAATTGATCAAAAATTACAAATGTATATCTGAGTCCTATTCTTAGTCAGATCAACTTTCTAAACCGGAATAGGATGTCCTAGTCTTCCGCAACAGAATTCTATTACAAGTGTTGAATGAGGTGTTGTTGTTACGGCTAGAGTAACAGTTCTTTCTTGTTGCTGTTGTTGCATGCTGTTTCGGCATCGCAAATCGCGGGTTGTTTCAGCCACGAGATTTGCGCTCTGACTCTTCAACGCTTCTCAGGTAGTAGCGATGGTTGATGCTTGGCTCATGGTGTAGCTGTTGTAGTCAATCTATCTGAGTTGTTGTTGACCACGGACTGTGTAATGGCTTCCTTTGTGTTTCATCATCGTTGACCATAGACTGTGTAACAGCTTCTGTGTTTTAGCATCGTCGACCATGGCTTGTGTAATAGCTTCTGTGTTTCAGCATTGTCGACCATGGACTGTGTAACAGCTTCTGTGTTTCAGCATCGCCAACCATGTATGGTGTAACAACTTCTGTGTTTCAGCATCGTCAACCATGGACTGTGTAACAACTTCTGTGAATTGTTGTTTCAGCAACAGGCCTCAAATGCTAATCTGCAGTTTGAACTGTTTTAGCACTTATACATTTCTAATCAATGGTTAAGTACGAGAGTGATGTGAAATTATATGCAAAATAGATTAAACATATAGTAAAGAGAAGAGACATTATATACCTTTGGAAAGATAAGATAAAGTGATAATATAAGTTTAAATGTGAGTGGTCAAGAGTGTAATAGTGGCAAAAAGTATGGGCAAAAAGGTACATTGTGTGGTCCTAACACCAATCACAATGTCATAAGATCCTAAGTTTGTAACGTACAAGTTGGCCCTTGTGACAAACTCTCCAAGGTTAAGGATACATCTCATAACCTTTCCTCCAACCTTTTGTTTGGCTCCTGAAGCCATCTCTATGAAGCTAAACTCATCCTGTTCGAATGGCTTTACCTTAATCCTTTTTAGCACTGCACCAAAAATGAAACTCTCGGTAGCACCAGGATCTATCAAAATACTAAGGGTTTGGTCAGCGATGGTACCTGTCGCCTCAAACACAGTCGACTGGTGCTCTTCCTGGTGATTATTCACCACTGCATGAATCCGATGGGTCTTGCCCATATCTCCCACGGTAGTGGGTCCGACTGATCTAGACGCTCTGGTCCTCTCCACAGGGCAGACACGTGGGTAGTGTGGCTCCCCACACGTCCAACACCTCTTCTTCGACCCATTAGTCCCGGTACCCAAAGTAGAAGATGACGGCCTATCAACCTGGAATCCTGGTCTGTTCTGCTGAATAGGCCTAAACTGCTGCTGCTGCGGGTGATGTTGTTGCTGATGTTGTGGTCCCCGATAAGGCATCTACTACTGAGGCATCAATCGTTGAGGTGTAGTGAAAGTGGATCCCTTCTAGAAGCCACAATATCCTAGCTTATGTCTCACTGGTGTCTGATGTTGTTGTGCTCTAGATGAAACCTGCCTTGCTGGTCTCACTGGAGTCCTGGTCTGACCCCCACTGATAAGCTCCTCCTCTCCTATGAGGGCCTTCTGGACGACATCATGCAAGGTTTGAGGCATCAAAATCCTAACCTTTGCATGAAGGTTTCCGTAAAGGCCAAAAATGAACCTGTTGACCTTAAGTTTCTCAGTGTTAAGGTGTGGAGCATACCGGAGCAGCTCCATAAAAAGAGCCTCGTACTCAGGCACCGTACAACCTCCCTGTCATAAGGCGTTGAACTCATTGGGATGACATTCAAAAAATTCCTCTGAAAGGTACCTCTCTCGGAACCGTTCCTCGAACAATTCCCATGACACGTCTTCGATCGCCATGTTCAGCTACGGTAGGAGCGTCTTCCACCATAGAAGAGCGCTCCCCTTCAGTTGAAATACCACCATGCGAACCTTCATGTTGGAGGTATAATCACGAAGTGAGAAGCACATCGCCATGTTCTCCAACAATGCCTTGGTAGCTGTGCCATCTGAGACACCAAAGAACTCAGGAAATTTGACCTTCTCAAGTTCATGGTGAATGCTACCCATACCAACCGAAGCATGCAGTGGAACCTTAGCAGGTGCCGATGCCCTAGCCTCGTCTCTGTCCAAATGGCTGATCAGTGCCTCGGACATGCACTAAAAGGATCTCATCATTCCCACTACATCACCAACTACTATCTTCTCCTGTCTGAGAACCCGCTCATCTCCCTGGGGGTTAGACCCCTCCGGTGTGGATGCTACTGGAGGCATCGCGCCTCCTCCCCTAGCACCCCGTTGTCTACCTCCGTGGTGTCCTCTAACCATGATTACCTGAATGCACACAAGTCAACTCAATCAACAACAATATTGACGCAGGCACGCCACCCATGCGGGCACGTCCGCTCTCACAGGACCTTCTCTTCCTTAGGCCCGAAGAACTCTAAAGTCCTTCTATTTCCCTATCGAGAAATCTACACCCACAGATTCTCTTCAGCCCGATCCTCCCTCCTTTACTTTCAGAGGATCAAAACTCGCGACTTCGTGAGTTCATTACTGACCGCTGGCTCTCGGATCCCCGAGACCCGATGGTCAGTCAACTCGCTGACTTCTATCGAGGGATTTCGCTACTCGCGACCTCGTAGGTTGAACTATCGAGTTTTTACCCTCTTGTTCCCCGAATCCCCGAGATGCAAGAATTCGACAGAATGTTGGCTATGTCTCCAAGAAACGCGTGGCCAACCGTCAACCACACGGTCCCACCTTATACTCTACCACGCGTCCACACAACTCTGCCCTCGGCACTTCGCGACTCACAAATCCTAACGCCAATACTTCGGGACTTCTCGCGGCGAGATCCCGAGGTTGGTGCCCCCTGTATTCCACTCACACTCCGCTATGGCCCACACTGCTCTCAAGCTGTCGAGATATCACCTCTCGCAACCTCGCGATCCCCGTAGCCAAACTCTTGAACCTTTTCTTGCGAGGTCCCGAGACTCGATCCCACACGCGGATCCAATGGTCCTCCCGTGTTCTGGATCCAACGACTATCCTTCTCTCGCCACTCATGTCATCGCGACTTGCAATGCCCAACACTTGGGATTTCACCCTGCGAGCTCCTGAGGTCTGCGATATCTTCAGATCTCTTCCACCTGTCCTTCTTAGATGGATGGCTCCTAGCCTCTCGCCACTTCACTGCTTCGTGACCTCGTGTCTCCCGACTTGTAAGGCCAAACACTTGGGCGTTCACTCTGCGAGCTTCCGAGTTTGTGAGACCCTTAGATCTCTGACACCTGTCCTCCTCAGATGGACAGCTCCTGTCTTCTCGCAAATTTGCCCCTCGCGACCTGGAGTGACCAATACGTGGGTCTTCAACCTATGAACTCCCGAGTTCGCGAGATCTCTAGATCTCTGCCCCCTGTCTTCTTCAGATGGATGGCTCCTGGACTTCTCTCCACCTCGCCACTCGCGAAGCTAATAGATTTCCCTTTCGGACCTCAAATGTCCGAGTTTGCGAGATGAGAGAATCTCCTTACACGCGTCCTCCACAATGAATGACTCTGATCTTGTAGGGATATCGCGTCTCGTGATATCGCTGCTCTTGCTGCACAACTTTGGGGCTTCCACTCCCGAGTCCCCGATACACGAGATCACGTGTAGATATTATGGCTCTTGTGACTCTGAATCAACGGCTCTGTCTCTCCTGCGCTTTCACCTCTTCAGAATCTTCTCGCCGTAACCTCCTTGCACCTCTGCAAGATCTGACGATCCTCGAAACTTCGCAAAATCTCCTCAGATGATTTTGATTGTCCGTTCTCCCTTGTGTAACCCACGAAATGAGAAAAAAAAGGTATCTCCCCATGAGATTCCTTTGCTGCTTCGCCAACCTGTGACGCTTCTCCCTGACTTCAAGTCACGCTTATCTATGCTGATCTTCAATGACTCAGAGGTCTATCCTTCCTGAGCTTTGCTAAACTTCTTCAACCTCAACGAGGTTCTTTACACGCACCCCTTGCGGAAAACCTATGAACACTTCAACTGTTCGAGCTTCCTTTGACTCTGCGCTATCTTGCAGCAGTAGTCCTCCAAAATTCTACTCAGTTTCACTACTTAGACCCTCCTTAGCCTGCACACTCCTTGCACGGCTTGATGCCTAACTGCACCTTCACGATGAATGAGAACAAAAGCTATCTTTTTGAGCCTTCTGTCAACGCACTCCTTGCGGACGACTTCAACTGCACTCCTTGCAGGAATCCTTGCTCAAACAAAGAAACGATTGTAACTCATTCGCTTCCTCTCAGACTTAAATCTCAACACACGAGATCAAGCACTCAACATAACAACAAGTGCATAACAGGAAGAAATATTCATAAGCAGTGCATTCAACACACATACACAGAGAGTAACGCAACAGCCATGAGTCTGAATCAACTTATTCTATAAATTCAATATCTATACATGGGTGTTCTTCTACAACTCTCTGCTATTCTCCTATGCTCTAGACTCTTCTAACTCTCCTGTTTCTCCTCCTACAATGATACAAATGAGGGTGTCTATATCCGGTTTCCCTCTTCCTTCTCAAATTGTCTAATATAAGAATTCAATTCTATCTACCTGCAACTATTACTATAAATGTCTCTGTCTATCTCAGACGAGAGCGTATGGCTCGAGGTCTGATTACATTCTTACCAAGGTGCCTAAATTAAATGATCTCATTTATATTCAGAGCATCAACTTCAAGGGAAAATTTAAAAATTCAAAAACTTGCGCTGGATGTCTTTCAACTGTCTTCTGCTTCCATGTTGGTTTTGCTTGTCGTGAGGGATGCTCCTGCATCATACTCCCTCGCTTGAAAATTCAAAAACTTGCTCTGGACGTCTTCCAGTTGTCTTCTGCTTCCACGTTGGTTTTGCTTGTCGTGAGGGATGCTCCTGCATCATACTCCCTCGCTTGAAAATTTGCATGGGCTCCTGTCGATGAGCTCCTGCATGGTATGTCCATGCTTCTGAATCTCTGCTTCAGCCTCCTAGATGGAATCTTCAACTGGATGGTCCTTCCACTTGATCAAATATTCAAAATATTCTTTCCTTCTAGTTTTCTTACCCACTCGTTTATTCAGTATCTGCTCCATATGTGGCTTCTCTGCAACTGGCATCTGCTTCTGCCTTTGGATCTCTGGTTGTTCATCACTTTCTGCTCCTTCTTCATCAGTTTTATATGGATATAAATCCAAAACATTAAATATCAGAGATATTCCGATCTCATCTGGTAACTCAATTTCATAAGCATTATGTCCCATCTTCTTCAAGACTTTGCATGGTCCTATTTTCTTAATCTTCAGCTTGTTGTATGTTCCTCTCGAGAACCTTTCTTTCCTCAAATGTGCCAGAACCATATCACCAACTTCAAACTAAAGTTGTCTCCTACGCTGATCTGCTCTGCGCTTGTACTTCTAAATTGACTTCAACAGTCGCTCCTTCACCTATCTATGAAGTTCCTTCATCGCTTCAGTGAATTCTCCTACACTAGCACTGCTAGTATCAGTTTGTTCTGAATCCCTCAATTCAGAAACTCCTCTCAGCTGCATTCCATATACAATCTGAAATGGACTTCGGCCCGTGCTCCTGTTCACTGAATCATTGTATGCGAACTCTGCCTGTGGCAACACATTGTCCCAACTGCTATGGTGCTCTATCACCAAGCTCCTCAACAAGTCTCCCAGGATTCTGTTGACCACTTCTGTTTGTCCATCCGTCTGAGGATGATAAGAAGAACTAAACATCAAATTAGTTCCTAGATTCTTCCATAATGTCCTCCAGAAATGGCCTATGAATTTTGTGTCTCTGTCCGAAACTATGCTTTTCGGCAATCCATGAAGTCGAACAATCTCCTTGAAAAACAAATTTACGATGTGAGTCGCATCACTGGTCTTCTGGCATGGGATAAAATGCACCATCTTAGAAAACCTGTCAACTACCACAAATATTGAATCGAAACCTCTTTGTGTTCTCGGTAATACCAATACAAAATCCATGCTGATTTCATCCCACAGCCTCTCAAGTATGGGCAATGGTTGATAAAAACCTGCATTCTGTTTCCTTCCTTTTGAATGCTGGCAAATCTTGCATCTGTCCACAAATTTCTTGACTTCCGACCGCATCCCTGGCCAAAAGTATGACTCGCTTAGCTTTGCAAATGTCTTATCATGGCTAAAATGTCCATCCAATCCTCCACTGTGCTTTTCCTTCAACAAGTTCTCCCTCATGGAGCAATTCAGAATACACAGTTGATTGCCTTTGAACAACAATCTGTCCTGGATCACGTACTCTATCCACTGGCTTCTATCTCTGAGGACTGGATTCTCAGCTGCTTCATAAGCTTCCTTGAAGTTTGAATCATCTGCATACATGTCCTTAAGATCATCAAAGCCTAACGTCCTGACTTTGAATTTCTGCAACAGTAAACACTTCCTGCTCAAAGCATCAGCAACTTCATTAGCAGTACCCGAAATATGCTTTATTACAAAAGTGAAATTCTGCATGTATTCTAGCCATTTAACATGCCTCTGGTTCAACTTTTCTTGTTGAGTCACATATTGTAATGCATGGTTATCACTATATAGGACAAATTCATTTGGAATCAAATAGTGCCTCCATTTCTTCAATGCTTGTATGATGGCATAGAATTATTTATCATATGTGGAATATTTCTCCTTTGCCTCATTCAACTTCTCGCTGAAATATGCAATCGGCCTGTCTTCTTGACTCAAGACCGCTCTTATGGAAAACCTGCTTGCATCACATTTTACCTGAAATGTCTTTTGAAAATTTGGCAATACCAGAATTGGTTGCTCTGTAATCTTCCGTTTCAATAAATTGAAACTCTTCTCAGCCTCTTTCGTCCAGTGAAAATATTTATGTCTCTTCTTCACTGTGTCCATCATTGCGGCACTAATCCCACTGAAATTTCTAATGAATTTTCGGTAGAAACTAGCCAATCCATGAAAACTCCTCACCTCGAAAATATTTCTCGGTGATGGCCAATTCTTGATTACCTCCACCTTATTTGGATCCATCCTCAACTCATTTGCAGATATAACAAAACCCAAGTAAATGAGTTATGTCTTCATGAATGAGGACTTCTTCATATTTATCAATAGCTTCTCTTGCTGTAATCTCTTCATCACAATAGCCAAATGCTTCAATTGTTCAGCCTTCATCTTGCTGAAAACCAATATGTCATCCAGATACACGATGAGAAATTTCCCAATGAACTCCTTCAGGACTTCATTCATCAACCTCATAAAGGTACTTGGTGCATTCGTCAAACCAAATGGCATGACAAGCCATTCATACAAACCTTCGTTTGTCTTGAATGTTGTTTTCCATTCGTCACCTTCTCTGATACGAATCTGATGATATCCACTCTTCAAATCTATCTTTGAAAAAAAAAATCTCCACTTAAGCAATCCATCAAATCATCCATTCTTGGCAATGGGAATCTATACCTGATAGTTATCTTGTTTATCTCCCTTGAATCAATGCACATCCTCTAGCCTCCATCTTTCTTCAGACTGAGTACTGTTGGAACAACACACGGACTCAAGCTTTCCCTGAACAAGCCTTTGTCCAACAACTCCTGGACCTGTCTTTCAACCTCTTCATTCTCCTGCGGTGTCAATCTGTACGCGGCTTTGTTTGGAAAACTAGCTCCTGGTATGAGATCTATATGGTGACTCATGCTCCTCATCAGTGGTAACGAACGAGGTAATTCATCCACTACAATATCAACGAACTCTTCCAACAATTCCTGAACTTCTTCTGGTAAATCATCCACTCTTGTGCTAGTCAGAACAATTCTCAGTTTTCTGACCACAAAGAATTGTGGATCCTCCTTCTTCTTAACTTCTGTAAGAAGTTCATTCCCACTCATGAGAAGTACTGTGTTGTTTGCCTCCAGCTTCACCTCTTTATCTTCAATTGGACACAACATATGAGTTCTCCCATTCCTCTCCAGGGTATATGTATTTTTTCTCCCATCATGAATTACATTTCTATCATATTTCCATGGTCTTCCCAGCAATAAATGACAGACATCCATGGGAATAACATCACATAAAATCTTATCATTATATCCTCCTATATTAATGTCAACTAAGCACTGTTTAGTGACATCTACCTGATGTCCCTTCTGTAGCCATGAAACTTTGTATGGACTGGGATGATCAGTTGTCTCCAGCTCTAGCCTCTCCACCATCTCGGTTGAAATGAGATTATCAGTGCTTCCACTATCCACGATGACTTTGCATGCCCAACCCTTGGTCTTGCAAGCAGTCCTAAAAAGACTGTTCCTCTGCGCTGAGTTCTTCATCTCCTTCTCTGGTGTCAAATGGACTTTTCACATCACCAATGATCTTTTTCCTTCAGCGTACTCTGCCTCAACATCTCGCCTCTATGCCTTGACGATGTGAGTCTCTCTAGCTTCTCTCTTTTTCTCTGGACACTCGAATGACTTGTGCCCATTTTTCCCACATGTGAAGCATGTGATTACTCCACCTCTTCCTCTTCCTCTACCTCTAGTACGAGGAAATCTATTATTATCAGCATATCCTCCTCTTTGCTCAGTATGATGTTCTCTTTGCTCAGCATATCGCCCTCTCTGTGAGGTTCCACCTCTCTCTGGCTGAGTCTGAGGTTTCTTCCAGTCATCCTTGGGCTTCTGGTATTTATCTTAGGCAACCAATTTGCCTTTGGGCTGACTTCTGCCTCTGCCCCTCTGACTTTGTTTGTGGCTCAGCTTCTCCTCCACTTTCAGAGCCAATTGGTATGCATCTTCCACCGTTCGGATGGTCGCCAAATTTAGTTCATCCTGAATTTCATACCTCAGGCCATTTAGATACCTGGCCACCTTTTCGTCATTGCTTTTGCGATGACCTGCTCTAATATTCAACCTGTAAAATTCCTCAGTATACTCCTTCACTGTCATCAGCTTTTGTCTTAGGTTCTGCATCCTCCTGAACAGAGAAATTTGATAATCCCTGGGAATAAATTTTTCCTTCATCTTTGCAATCATCCTGTCCCAGTTCTTAATCTTCTGCTTGCCTTGGCAATGCCTGTCAGCTTGTGGTTCATCCCACCACAAAGCTGCATGTCCCTTTAATCTCATGACAGCATGTCTGACCTTCTTGGCATATTCGATGTCTTAATAATCGAAGTAAGTGTCAAGAGCTCTAATCCAGTCTAGCAGCTCTTCTGCATCCAGACTCCCTTCATAAGCTGGAATGTCCATCTTTGTTTTCGAACTCATCCGAGCAATAGCCTTAATTAAATGCTCATTGGCTGCATCTTCTGCTGGGATTTCTTCTTCTTCATGTCCAGCATCACCTTCATCCTCAGATTCACTGATATCTCCTGCATCAACGTTTCTCCTTTGTCTTATCTCCATGTCCTCCATTCTGGCATGAATATTTCACATTCCTCTCTCCACATCTGGATTCTGTACTTGCCTATCTCTGTCTCTGGACATTTCTCTTCCTCTGGACAATTCCCTTTCCTCCTCTGGATCGGGTGATTATCTACCTCTTCTCCTTGGCGGCATGGTGAATTATCCTTGTTCTCTGCTACAGAAAGCAAATAATCTTTTCTAAGCTCTAACAACACTTGATGCGTGTATCAGAGTGATCTTTATCTCCTCTCTTGCCTGAAATATACAGACAAGAATATAGCTCTGATACCACTTGACGTGTGTATTAGAGTGCTCTTTATCTCTTGCCTCTCTTGCCTGAAATATACAGACAATAATATATCTCTGATACCACTTGACACAGGAGCGCCACCCACGTAGGCATGTCCGCTCTCACAGGACCTTCTCTTCCTTAGGCCCGAAGAACTCTAAAGTCCTTCTATTTCCCTATCGGGAAATCTGCACCCACAGATTCTCTTCGGCGCGATCCTCCCTCCTTTACTTCTGGAGGATCGGAACTCGCGGCTTCGTGAGTTCGTTACTGACCGCTGGCTCTTGGATCCCCGAGACCCGATGGTCAATCAACTCGTTGACTTCTCCTGAGGGATTTCTCTACTCGCGACCTTGTAGGTTGACCTGTCGAGTTTTTACCCTCTTGTTCCCCGAATCCCTGAGATGCGAGAATTCGACGGAATGTTGGCTCTGTCTCCAAGCAACGTGTGTCCAACCGTCGACCACACGGTCCCACCTTATACTCTGCCACACGTCCACACAACTCTTCCCTCAACACTTCATGACTCGCAAATCCTAACACCAATACTTCGGGACTTCTCGTGGTGAGATCCCGAGGCTGGTGCCACCTGTATTCCACTCAGACTCCGCTATGGTCCACACTTCTCTCCAGCTGTCGGGATATCACCTCTCGCAACCTCGCGATCCCCGTAGCCAAACTCTCGAACCTTTTCTTACGAGGTCCCGAGACCCGATCCCACACGCGGATCCAATGGTCCTCCCGTGTTCTAGATCCAACGACTGTCCTTCTCTCGCCACTCGCGTCCTCGCAACTTGCAATGCCCAACACTTGGGCTTTCACCCTGTGAGCTCCCAAGGTTTGCGAGATCTTCAGATCTCTGCCACCTGTCCTTCTTAGATGGACAGTTCCTAGCCTCTTGCCACTTCGCTGCTTTGTGACCTTGCGTCTCACGAATTTTAATGCCAAACACTTGGGTGTTCACTCTACAAGCTTCCAAGTTCGCGAGACCCTTAGATCTCTGACACCTGTCCTTCTCAGATGGACGACTCCTGTCTTCTCGCAACTTCGCCCCTCGCGACCTGGAGTGACCAATACATGGGTCTTCAACCTATGAACTCTCGAGTTCATGAGATCTCTATATCTCTGCCCCTTGTCTTCTTCAGATGGACGGCTCCTGGCCTCCTCGCCACCTCGCCACTCGCGAAGCTAACAAACTTCCTTTTCGGACCTCAAATGTCCGAGCTTACGAGATGAGAGAATCTCCTTACACGTGTCCTCCACAACGAATGACTCTGATCTTGTAGGGATATCGCGTCTCACGCTCTCGCTGCTCTCGCTGCACAACTTTGGAGCTTCCACTCCCAAGTCCCCGATACACGAGATCACGTGTAGATCTGACGGCTCTTGTGACTCTGAATCGACGGCTCTGTCTCTCCTGCGCTTTCACCTCTTCGGAATCTTCTCGCCGTAACCTCCTTGCACCTCTGCAAGATCTGAAGATCCTCGAAACTTCATGAAATCTCCTCAGATTATTTCGACTGTCCGTTCTCCCTTGTGTAACCCACGAAATGAGAAAAAAAAGGTATCTCCCCACGAGATTCCTTCGCTGCTTCGCCAACCTGTGACACTTCTCCCTAACTTCAAGTCACGCTTATCTATGCTGATCTTCAACGACTCAGAGGTATATCCTTCCTGAGCTTTGCTAAACTTCTTCAACCTCAACGAGGTTCTTTGCACACACCCCTTGCGGCAAACCTACAAACACTTCAACTGTTCGAGCTTCCTTTGACTCTGTGCTATCCCGCAACAACAGTCCTCCAAACTTCTACTCAGTTTCATTACTGAGACCCTCCTTAGCCTGTGCACTCCTTGCATGGCTTGATGCCTAACTGCACCTTCACGACGAATGAGAACAAAAGCTATCTTTCTGAGCCTTCTGTCAACGCACTCCTTGCAGACGACTTCAACTGCACTCCTTGCAAGAATCCTTGCTCAAATAGAGAAACGATTGTAACTCATTCCCTTCCTCTCAGACTTAAATCTCTACACACGAGATCATGCACTCAACATAACAAGTGCATAACAGGAAGAAATATTCATAAGCAGAGCATTCAACACACATACACAGAGAGTAACGCAACAACACAGAGAGTAATGCAACAACCATGAGTCTGAATCAACTTTTTCTATAAAGTCAAGATCTATACATGGGTGTTCTTCTACAACTCTCTGCTATTCTCCTATGCTCTAGACTCTTCTAACTCTCCTGTTTCTCCTCCTACAATGATACAAATGAGGGTGTCTATATCCGGTTTCCCTCTTCCTTCTCGAATTGTCTAATCTAAGAATTCAATTCTATCTACCTGCAACTACTACTATAAATGCCTCTGTCTATCTCAAACGAGAGCGTATGGCTCAAGGTCTGATTACATTCTTACCAAGGCACCTAAATTAAATGATCTCATTTATATTCAGCGCATCAACTTCAATGGAAAATTTAAAAATTCAAAAACTTGCGCTGGACGTCTTCCAGCTATCTTCTGCTTCCACGTTGGTTTTGCTTGTCATGAGGGATGCTCCTGCATCAAATATAATCAATCATATCAATGAAAGTTGTAGCGAGACCAAGTCACGGGTTGAACCCACTCTAATACCATATGTAAAAACCTCTCATTTGTCATGACTTGAACCTCTCATAACAAGTGCACTATTTTTTTTTTGTGTGTGGGTGTACAACGGTAATAAAGAAATTATACTCTGCGTCGCAACACAACGACGAACATGACGCATGCAACTGTGACAACAACATAATGATCTAAGATGCACATCAAGCATCTGAAAGCAATGAATGATAATCAACCGACAAAAAATAAGACAGACTACCCGTCCGTCCTACCCTGCAATGGTTAGGACCTCCAGGAAACATAAGCAATGCTCAAGCACAGGTTCCCATCGATTTTGACCATTTAAGGTCTCAGGGCTGGCGACTGTTCTGAGGAACAAGGAGGTGTCTACATCCCACCCCAAACAACAAGTCATGGCCTGACAAAGCTAATGATAAATCAAGATCATCCAAGACACTACACTCCATAATAAATGATTCTATAAATCCTTCAAGAATAATTAAGGTCGGCCCTTAAAGTATTTTTCATAAGGTAGACATTGAACCACTTCATTCAGGCCCATGTTGAAAACTATGTTATTTTATATAAGGTCGCATATTACACACTTACACTCTGCATTGTTACAATAAGGGAATCCAATGAAAGTGTTATCTAAAGAAGGTATAACTTTGACTACATACCTCCAAATAAAAATCCAAATCTCATAGGTTTTCAAGAATAATTAAAAAGGTATTTTATTGAACCAAAAAAAATGACATATCTGACATTAGAATCTAAAGACAAACTATAGCTTTGAAATCTCGCCTCAAAAACCTTATACCCTTTTAATAATACAAAAAGACAACCCAAGTGTTTTTTCTTAAGACGAACATCGGAATATTTAATTTGCTTGTCCACAATTCCGCCCAATAAGTGATCTACGCCCAACAGTGGTAACACATTCTAATGGTAAAACTAAGTCTGTTAGAAGATAACCATCCAACATTGATATTGCTACACTAAGCATTTTATATCGTTGTCATTTAATAAATTGAAACGTAGACAGTAGAGACATTTTAAGGGCGTTAAGTAAAAAGGGGTTGATAAATAGCAGACTAGTAAGTTATAGCAGAGAGAAGAGACATTTATGTAAGTAAATTATAAGTAAAGACAATTTAAGGTTTAAAAATCTATATTACTCAAGTCATAACTGAAATGCACGTCCAACTATTTTATTTATTGATTTCTTCCTCTTTTAAAAAAAAAACTTCAATAAAGGAAGGGTTTCCAAGTCGCTGTTTGAGGCAGCTAAATCTCGTCAAGAAAGGGGGCTTCAAATCGGGATCATAGGCAAGGATAGTTTAACAAAATCAAATGTCTGCTATAAAATCGCTGTACCCTTATGTTACACCAAGAGAAGTCAGGATTGGTTGTTCCAGCAGCACTGACTGAAGTTTTAGAGGGTGAGTCAGGTTCCACTAAGGCTCCGAACAATCATCCACAAGGGAGGAGCCAACGAGTAAAAGTCGTGTCTGTCCAAGGACTAAAACGCCAGACGATCATGGAAGGGGATTCGAAACTCCAAGTGTAATGCTTGATTGGATTGGTATCTTCCCAAGACTTAACAAGCCGTAAAAAAATAATGTTGTTGTCATGGAGGTTGTGAGAATAAGGGTAATAAAAATGATGTCCAAGCATGGCAAGTACCACCAATTTACACTCAAATTCAGTTCAATCTATCAATGGCATCGTCCCCCGATTTTACAATTACATACAATACATCGAGAATGGTTTGATTCTTCAAGGTACAAAGACCAATATGGTCCACTGCTTGCCCTTGATTTTAGAAGACAACCCACATAACCTCTAGATGGGATTCAAAAGAACACAACACTAAAGCAAGGAATAGATAATAGAGGAGGCATTGTAAAATATAGACAACAATAATTCAATTGTTTCAAAAATTTATGCTTCCCTCTTGCAGCGTTATGCCAAACATGGAAGCACTCTCAAAGGGAAAG
>SNQJ01S0209192.1:1687-12613 GCA_010110895.2 Picea sitchensis
TCGTGACTCCGATTCCGCGATTTTTGATTTTTCGGAATGGAAAATCTCACGACACGTGTCGTCCATTTTTCGGACGGTCTGGATCTATTTCAAAACTTTCACTCCTAGTCTCGAAGGTTTAACCCTCGTACATCTCTCGAATGATCCTACGGTTGTTGGGTTTTCCGACCGAGATCTGGCGGCTCAGATTCTCTCTCGCTAATTCGGAGCTTTCGCCCCTAAATACTAAGATTTAACCTTCGGGCATCTCCCGACAAATCCAACGGCTGTCGGGTTTTCCGACCGAGATCTAATGGCTCAGACCGTTCCTAACCAAATCAGGATTTCGCGTATCGCGATTTTCCAATCCCCTGTGCAATATCCAAAGGCTTTAAACCTTGTGCACAATTTCTCCAGATCCGACGCTTACGAGGGCTCGCCTTCCCTCCTGAATGGATCCTAAGGTTCTAACACCATTGGTGTAGAGACCTTTCTCCCTGTGGTCATAGACCATACCAACTGCGGTTTCACAGCACCGCTAAACCTCCTGAGCTTAAAAAAAACTCGTCAAGTATCTCCTTGACGCTTCGGAGCAAACCAAGGTCCGAAATTGGTCCTCCCGACTCAATTTCCCCTTGCATTCTCAGTCCAAAGACTACTCCACTGGCTCATCTAGGCTCAGTGTTGAAACCTCGGCTCTGATACCAATTTGTAGTGTACCTTTTTGCTAGACCGAGGCTTATAATGCACAATATAACAATCGGTACACACTTAAGTTGGATTTATATTACACATGCAATCCAGTATATACTCCACATGCATTTAACACAATTAAACACACTTAATTCTCAGAGTAAAATATATAAGTTACTGCTACAATTAAACAAGCCATAGCATTCAACATTAATTCATTTACACAGCGGAGAACATGATACATAAACAGTACGGTCATGCATAACATGATTAAAGCATAATTCAAATACTTATCTTTTAACAGCTGTAGAAATCACCGACCAAGTGCAGGCCTTCCATGAACCTCCCAGCCTTAGACCACACTGTTCATCAGCTCAACAGCGGGTCACCCCCGAGCTGGGACCGAGCTCCACCCCAAGGTAAGGAATTCTAGGCTAGGCTGAGGTTATAGGGAGGACAGTCATACACAACCACCAGAAAGAAAGCTCTCCCAGGAATCTCCCTCGCTCACTGCCCACAGACCCTCATTCCCCACATGCTTGTTCCACCCCAGGAGAGTGCAACTTCTCTATCACCTGGACAGTCCTTCGGTTGCCAGTCTCCCTTACCTTGGGTTACAGGAACAGACCGAACCGGAAGTCTCCGGGCTCTCTGGCAGCTACAGGGTTCCTTCCAGGAGTTCTCTCCTCCCTCTGCGCACTCTCTCACCTAGAGGAGTCGCTCACAGACCAACAAGCCTCACGCAGTCCAGTACTGCGTGGTCACAACAACCCACGGGGAAAACAGACACAGGCTTCCCCAAACCGGTTCAGCAGTCACGGGATGATCTCACGGTCCTGATTTCAGAACAGGGACTCCACACACAGGCTAGCTCAGCTTCCCCGAATAACAAAGATCCTTCCACTCAAATTCAGCACAGGCTTCCCATTCAGGGAATGCGCACATGGGTTTTCTCAGAGACAGATACAAACTCCACAGTTCTGGACAGGGGTGTACATGGATTCTTCAGGACAAACACAGGCTTTCTTTTTCTGTATCAGAATTACACGAGGGTCTCTCAAAGACTGGCTTCCCTTGATCACCCTTAGGACAGTCAGATCGGATGGATGAGAGCCCCCCCCTCATGGCTTACTTCGTCTGTTTTATTTGCATGCACCAGGGTTGACACTTGTCACCCTGGGAACTGTATGCATTCCATCCGCATGCCTTCCTCCCACCACTTGGGAAATCACGTGTCCTTCCAAAAGGACTTAGGATAAAACCATATGATGCACATATCTTTTTGAAACAATAATAAAATATTATTTCTAGGTTTAAGCCCCTAGGCTCATCACTCAGCGCCTTTCCCACCTTCCAGCCCCTAGTTCATTGCCCACTGTGTGGACGCTCAGTCCCCCATCACTCATTCATCGTGGTCGGTATGCACCTGGCGGGTGTTTATATTTTATTGATGTGTTGCATACATACAGATACTAAATCCAGGCCCTTGGCCTTCAACCCTTAGGCTCTCTGACCTAATCAAACACATAAGCCTATTGGCTTATACAAAACTTGGCTCACCAGCCTATAACACATATTTACAATCTCTTTCAGATCATAGTTTACATCGGGGCTCGGCCTTGGGGACACTACATAAATCTTCAACAAAAACTAGGGTTTAAAAACAACTTACTGTGTAGATTGCGCGACTTTTTTAAGAAAACCCTGAAAAAAAAAATTAAAATGTTGATAAATTTACTTCCGAGACTATATTTTGGTTTGTTTTTTTTTTTAAATTGGGTCATTTTATTAGAGGAATTAAAATTTCTGATTTGTTTATGTGAATTATCCATACAAATTTTCATAATTGAGTCGTGGTCCCCATTTTCCCCTAGAAAAAAATTGCAAAAAGAAGCAAACATTTTCTTCCTTTCTTTGGCTGAAGAAAGAGTTTTGATACCAATTGTTATGTTCCAAAATAAATTTGAAAGTAAAATATAGAATCATAAATCAAATCATTCCCCAAAATATTGAACAAAATTATAATGCCTCTTACATTTATTGCATTCACACTGGGCCGTATTTATTAAAAGTGACCTTTATACATAACAATACTTATCTATTATTATTCCCCTTGGGTACATCCCTAGGTACCCCATATTATTCCCCTGACTACATTACATTTACCTCCCTAGGTACCCCATATCATTCCCCTAGCTACATTACATTAATGTAAAGGCCACTTCTAATAAATAAGGCCTAGTGTGAAGGTCACTTTCAATAAATAAGGCCTAGTGTGAAGGTCACTTTTTATAAATAAGGCCTAGTGTGAATGCAATAAATGTAAGAGGTATTATTTTGTTCAATATTTTGGTGAATGATTTGAGGTATTATTTTATCTTTTAATTTCAATTTTATTTTGGAACTTAACAATTGGTATCAAAACTCTTTCTTCGGCCAAAGAAAGGAAGAAAAATTTTGGTTCTTTTTGCAAATACTTTCTAGGGCGACGATCTTTAGACTCAATTCTAAAACTTTATACATAGAATTTGCATAGACAAATTGGATATTTTAATTCCTCTCAAAAAATGACCCAATTTCAAAAAATAAAGAACCAAAATGGAGTCTGGGAAGTAAAGTTATCAGTATTTTAAATGCGGAAAAAAATTTAGGGTTTTCTGAATTAAGTCACACGATCTGCACAATAAGTTGTTTTTAAACGCTAGTTTTTGTTGAAGATTTCTTCCAATCAAGATGGATTTTAATGGAAAATATGATGGACTGAGTATTGAAAAATAAATAAAACATAAAAAGTCATTATGCAGAAACTTGTGGTGAGATTGGGTTTGGATGCAGTTAAGGGATGATGCTAGAATATGGTGGGATGGAGTTAATTCTGAAGAGATTCATGCACTTTCAAAAAAATAATATGAAAAAGTATTTTTAGACAGCCAGTATCATAATGTTAATAGGAGTAACAAGATCACTAGGGATTTATTTTCACATGGCAACTCCATTTTACAGGTTCATGGATGCATTCAAGAAGAGAAGGTTATTGTTTCTATTAACCCTAGTTGCATGCATACTTTTATCAATGTAAATTTTGCTAAAAGGTTGTAAGTACCGAGAAAGAATATTCAGAGCACACATGTTCAAGATGAAAATATTCAAATTTTTAAATATTTTAAGATTACCATGGAAAAATATGTGTTACATTCTAATTTCTGTGCCATTGATATGAATGATGTGGATGTTTTTCTTGGATATCCTTGGATGGCCACAATTGGTACATAAAATATTAATGTGGAAAATAAGTTTGTAAAACTTTGGTATAAGAAAAATAAAATTACATTGCAGGATGTGTCTCTTAAGAAAGAAGGGCCTTCAAGGGCAAGCAAAGAATTTCTTGCAAAATCTGAAGTTGAATCTAAAGTAGAGGCTACAAAAGAAATTACAAAAAAGCACCAGTAAGGGAATCCAAAGAAAGAAGAAGCTAATGAATCACATGTTCAAAAGTCCCAACAAGTACAACTGAGAGCTAAGGTTGATGTATATATCCATGCACACCACATAGAGAAACAACAGTCATACAAGCAGGGGTGTGAGCATCAACACATTGATTATGGACTAGCATGGCACCAAAAAGGAAACCAATCAAGAGGTGCATGGAGAAATAACAATACTAAATGTCACTTAGGCATAGTATAAATGCCACTTTTAATAAATAATTCTTAGTTTGAATGTAATAAATGTAAGAAGACTTACTAGAAGGTTATGCTTCTAGAAGGTTCCTCGTCTAGAATGTTCTTAGGTGGTTGGTAGCACTATATAAATGGGTTTAAACAATATAATGGGGAAGTTTAGAAGTATTTTATTTGGAGCGGTAGCTCGTTAGGAGGTTTCCATTGAAGAGAAAATTGATCAAGAGTGGATCCCTTCCTTAATAGGATCTATTGTATTGTGTTTCCCTACCCTAAGGGTTTCTATCATAATAAAGTGTATGTTTCCCTATATTTATCTCTAGATCTTGTTTGTTGATTTTATTTTCATATCTTTGGTACTTAACAAGTGGTATCAGAGAGATTTCTTTGACCACAAAAAAAGTGATTTTTTTTTCTAATTTGCATATTTTTTGAAGAAGAAAAAGAGGGTCGAGACACTCCAAAACATTTATGTAGTTTTCTATACAAACTTTGTAGAAACTGGTTGTATATATGAGTTCCTCTTTGAAAAAAAAAATCAAAATAAAAAAAATGATCCAAAATGGAGTTCGGGAAGTGAAGTTATTAGTATTTTAAAATTTGTTATTTTTTCAGGGGTTTTTTCTGCCAACGACTGTATGATTTTTCTGATTTATGTAGAAATTGGTGCCGAATTTTTTTGAAAATTGTAGACCTTATTTCCTCTTAAAACATTATCCCATTGAAAAAAACAATCATCCAAATCAGAGCTCCATAAGTGAATATGTCGTTGATTTAAAAGTAACAATTTTTTAGGGGTTTTCGTGACGATGACGAGACTACAGAGCTCATAACTTTTGATAGGGTGTTCAAATTCAAATCAGTGCCATTGGATAGAGGATTTTACAAGCTTTATTTTGGTATATTATATGTGGTGTTTCCAATGGATCTTCGCTCTAAATTCCTCAATGGATTATGATGGAAGATTCAAACCCTCAAGACAAAAGTTCAACATTTTCAAGAAATCCATTGTGAAGAAAAGGAGAGATATAACATGGATATCATCGACAATCACATCATGGAAGCATATAATAAAGATGAATATGTTTGGTATTATTTATAGGTCGACTGTGAGGATTGGTATATGGAGAGTTATAACATGGAGATCATCGGTCATTGTGTCACAATGGATTATAATCAAGAAACATATGCTTGGTCTTATTGGGAGGCCGAATGTGGTGATTAATATATGGATAGTTGTCAATTTTGGGATGACTACCACTTCCATATTCTATTTGATGAACTATTCCACCTCATGTAGAGTACATCTTGGAGACAAGACAATATCCTTCCATGCATATTCTTATTTAATTTTCTTATTATCTAGTACTAGTGGATGATTTTTTGGTATGTTCTACATATTTGGATCCACATGACTAGTGTCCATATTTGGAGCATCATTTTCAATTGGCTATTGAGTTTCAATATATTTAGCATGGAGTTCACATGAGCACTTGGACATGGGACCCAATTTTATAGTGGGAGTTGGACTACTTCAACATGGCTTCTACATGGGACCTTGGTTCACTGACCTACTTCAACATTTTGGTCCCCTCTTATACATGACACCTTGGTATATGGTTGTACTTCCCCATCACAAGTGTTGAGGACAACACTTCCATAAAGGGGATGGAATGTATTGTAGCTAGGGGAATAATATGGGGTACCTCAGGAGGTACCCAAGGGGAATAATATGGGGTACCTCAGGAGGTACCCAAGGGGAATAATAGTAGATAATTATTGGTATGCATAAATGCCACTTTTAATAAATAAGGCCTAGTGTGAATGTAATAAATATAAGAGGACTTACTAGAATGTTTCTCTTCTAGAAGGTTCCTCCTATAGAATATTCTTAGGTGGTCAATAGCACTATATAAAGGGGTTCAAGCAATGTAATGGGGAATTTGAGAAGTATTGTGTCTCAAGTGATAGTTCATTATAAGGAGTTTGTCCCCTCAAAGAGGCAAGTGATTGGGAGCCGATCCCTTCCTTAATAGGATATATTGTATGGTGTTTCCCTAACCTAAGGGTTTCTGTTGTAATAAAGTGTGGATTTTCCTATATTGTTCTCTAGATATTGTGTGGTGATTTTATTTGCAGATCTAAAGAACTTAACAAAGCTAGGCCAAAACCGGCCAATAGAGGCATCTTACAATGGATATCTCAATCCTATAAATAGGATTCATCAAATCAAATACCATGGGAAAAACCAAGGGCTACCAAACCATGGGATCTTAAACCACCATCAGTAAACCCATCAATGACTATTATCTTATGCTCTATGACCAAGTCAAGATTAACCCAACAATTCCTACCCCTATAACAGAAAGCAATAAAATTAAAAGTATACAGATGCAATAAATTCCTACCCTAATATTTTATATATAATTTGATTTTAGATCTTCACTGAAAGACCTAGTAGTTTGTTGAGGATTTGATTGTAGATATTTAACAATGTGATTGAATCTAGAAAGAAGAAAGAATTGGATTGTGGATTCCTCTAATGGGAAACATTATTCCATTTAAGTCAATCATGCTTGAGATAAGGAAGTATAATTTTGCATTGCTTTAATGGTGACATCCAAATAAAATATAACTTTGGGGCATTATGAAAGAATATCAAGATGAAATAAAGATTGTGAAAACATAGAAATGATCAAATTTGGAAGAGTTGAAACAATGGATTGACATGAAGTTAGAATGAAGTTATTATTATTATTATATTATATTGAACATGTAGGGGTATATATATATGGGATGAAATTTCTTGAAGGGGTGTATGTAATGCCCTTATTTTACTAGATTTACTATTAACTGAAACTATTATTTGATGGAATCTTTATGTATGGACAACCTAGGTTTTGTTAATGAAAACACTTGGAATAGATGTATGATTTAAGTGTGAATCAATTTATCAATTTCTGATGTGACGATTATGTGTGAATCATGAACACGTGACAATTACTGGATATTGTTGAATACCATGAGTGAAGGTATGAACTTATCATTTGATTCGATGATAAGCATATATGTGATTTGTAATGTTGATTTGATATATTTTTACAAATCTATTGATGATTTGTCAAGTGTGACGGGAAATAACCCCATGCATATGGATTCTAGAACAAGTCAAGTTATATAGTCCCAATTTGGGTTCAAGAGACTATGCATCGATTTGAATATGATGTTGTAAACATGTTAATTGATTTATATTTGTTTGTACAATGTTATTTGATGTGTGTGTCTAGATGTGTGAATATATAGGGATGAGTATTTCCAATTAAGCTTACATGGGTAAGGATTTTATGGAGGAGGTGTGGCATGCATGTGATCATGAAAGGAGGATTAGCATCCCAATTTACCACCTACTATAAACTCCCTCCATGTCACAGGATGGAAGTAGTATTTCACCTAGGCGATTAGATGATGTTGTGAAGGGAGGTTACAAGCGATCGCTCATGAGTTATAACTGAGGGGCATGTAATAAGCATAGGAAGTCATTGTTCCTTAGCAACCACGAGTCTCTCACCATTAGTGACTAGTATGGATTTAACATAAGTCCCACATGTGTTACATTGGATTTCGCCCCACCATGAAAATGTGTGTACTTGGAGGGGTGGAGTGACCACAGGCTTGCCTTTGGTACTGACTATATTGGTATTAATACCAATGTTGAATGATATTCACTATTTTAAGGAAAAATATCATTTATGTGCATATCCTTTAAAGTGATATTTCAAATAATAGAAGCACACTCAAGAAAGTATTTTTCATATAGAGATAAATGCATCCATTTAATTAGAGGGGATATTTATGGGTGAATTAAATATAAGTTTGGAATGGAAACTAAATAATAGAGATCAATATTAATAGAATGTACTCATGTTATATTTTAGTGATTTTATTTATTTAAAAATGAATTTTCATGTGCACACACCAAAATATTAGGAAAAGAAAAGAAGGAACATAGAGGAGTGAAAATAGGAAAAGTAGTTGGGAGTTGGGTGAATAATATTAAATAAGATATTTAGAAATTAGAATTATGCATGGAAAAGACATGTGGCTAGGTGAATAATAGGCATATTAGTGAATCAATAATTAGGAATTTTGCATGAGTAGGAACATGGCATTTGAAAAATTACTATAAGAAGAGAGGGAGGGTGACCTTGTAGGAAACCTTATGCTCCCCAATGTTGAATGGTCATACTAGTTCTGAAAATTGTCATGGTAAAATGGTGGGGAGTTTGGTCTTGATTGTGCAAAACTTGGTAAGGTCTTCTTTATGAGTGGGGAGTACATAACTTGTTGGTAGTTTCACAATCTTTTGGTCAAGTGGACATGTATGTTCACCATTACTAGCTTGTACATGCCTCCATATAGCCCTTCTAGCTCGAGGGTTCCGGGGGAAGTAGAGTACCATATGGATATGGTAAGGAGGTCAAATGGTAAGCTTTCACTCAATTGGAAAGATAGAAATTGGAGTTGGAATTTGGATCACTCTGGATGAATAAGCTTAGAGATGAAGACTTATGAGAAATAACATCTACAAATAGATGAGAAAAAGGTATGTCTTTCTAGAAATTTAGTTATATTTTTATCTTTTTTACTTATTCATAAATATCAACATTGGGGTTTGTTTCCTTTAAATTCTAAATATATAATTAGTTTTTTTACAGTTTTAGAATATTTTTTCATAAAATTCAATCAAGCCTTTGGAGACTAATAAACCCTTTGTAAAATCCCCATAATGTAAGAGTGTCAATAAAATTCCTTGGAAAAATAAATTTATGCGTTTTTGTATGCAAAATTCCTTTGAATTCTAGATATACAATTAGTTTTTTAGAAGAGTTATTCATAAAATTCAATCAAACCTTTGGAGACTAATAAACCCTTTGTAAAATCCCCATAATGTAAGAGTATCAATAAAATTCCTTGGATTTTTTTTTATGGGTTTTTGTATGCAAACAAGGGTGGTAACACCTTATAGAAGAATTATTCATAGAATTCAATCAAGCCTTTGGAAACTAATAAACCCTTTGTAAAATCCCCATAATGTAAGAGTGTCAATAAAATTCCTTGGAATTTTTTTTTATGGGTTTTTGTATGCAAACAAGGGTGCTAACACCTTATAGAAACAAGGTTAGTGAGAAATTAGGGGTGATTACACTTCATAGAAGGAACAATGGACATAACTTTCACTTTTATTTAAGGGGACCCGCAAGCACAGTCTAAAATGGTTATTTTTAGCTAAAAATTCAATAAAATATGTGCTCTTTCATGAAATTTTGTGAAACGTTTTCTAGGTTTTTGGGAGATGGGTTTTACTTCTATGATTCACCTTTTAATATTGATTTAAGTGAATTTAAACCTTAATAATTTTAAAACAAACATGATATATTTTGAGATGAATTGAAACCTTATTATTGTAATTACTGAGTTTTAGCTTTGTCCATAGTTTAGAAGTCTAATTTGTTTTTAGGTATCATTTTCTTGTAGATGTAATATAGTTGGGTTTCATAAATAACTATGAATGTATAAAGGAAAAATGTATTCATATTGTAATCATCAATGAAAACCCTTTGTTATAATTGATGGTGAGCTTACATGTCTATGTTGAGAAGGATATGAATTGGTTAAAATCCAAGTGAAAGTAGGAGGTTTTTAAGAGTCAACCTTAAGCTATTTCAATAACATAATAGGAAAAATGTTCTTATGACTTGTGTTTTTATGATATTTTCTTATTTGGTTTATCATCATTGTATGAGTTGAAATATTTCGCTTGAATTCCAACATGGGGAAACATCTCATTCTAAAATTGTTGTCTTCATTTAGCTAAGATAACTTTGGTTACTATTGAGTTAGCAAGTTTACATGGAAATGGATTCATAGGAATACATTTAATATTGACCCCTCATAATGGTGAGAATATAATGCATCACTATATGTGCATGTATTTGAGCTAGATATAATATGAATGTGAAATTATTTATATAGGAAGGGTTGAATGTGAAATCATTTATGTAGGAAGGGTTGTTGAGATCAAATAATTACATTGGAGAGTTGAAATTAAAAACTTCTAGAGTAGGGTTGTCTCTTATGATTACATCATAGTTAAATAATATTCTTATACTTCATATGATAGGAATCTAATTAATACCTTGTTGATGTGAGTCATAATCCATTTGGAACACTTTATTCCAACTCAACAACACTTAGTGATTTTATAGTCTTCTCCTTTAGTTCCTCAAAACGAAATTATGCTACTTTACTGTACTAAAATATAATTTTGCAGAATCATCGATTTGCAAAATCATCAATCTGCAGAATCATCAATAAGTAATTTTGCATTGCTTTAGTGGTGACATGAAAATAAAATATAACTTTCTTATGTATTGAGTATTAGCATTGGGGCATTATGAAAGAATATCAAGATGAAAATAAGGATTGTGAAATCATAGAAATGATCAAATTTGGAAGAGTTGAAATAATGGATTGACATGAAGTTAGAATCAAGTTATTATTATCATTATATTAT
>SNQJ01S0209194.1:0-16104 GCA_010110895.2 Picea sitchensis
TGGTATATTGACAGTGGATGCTCCAAACACATGACTGGAGATAGAAGTAAGTTTCTAACTCTAAGTGATAGCAAATCAGGGAATGTAACTTTTGGAAATGATGCACCTGGAAAGATAAAAGGTAAAGGAATTGTAAACTTCTGTAACGGAAAAAGAAAAGCTCAAGACGTGTTGCTTGTAGAAGATTTGAAACATAATTTGCTTAGTGTCAGTCAAGTCTGTGACCGAGGATGTGAAGTCATTTTTACCTCTAAATACTATAGAATAAAAACTGTGGATTCAGGACAGCTAGTTGCAAAAGGTATAAGAACAGAAAACAATGTCTATATTTTAAAGGAAGAAGAAGAAGAATGCAACTTAAGAAAATATGATGAAATTTGGCTGTGGCATAGGAGACTTGGTCACCTAAATTTTGATCACATAATCAAACTCAGAAACAATGGGGCGGTAAAAGATCTTCCGAAGATATCAAAGCCATATGAATCTGTTTGTAATCCCTGTCAAATAGGAAAGCTTACTCGCACTCAATTCAAATCAAAAAAAATTCCTTCAACAGAAAAACCTCTCCAGTTAGTACATATGGATCTATGTGGACCATCAAGGAAAGAAGGTGCAGGAAAAGAAAATTACTTTATGTTGATTATTGATGACTATTCCAGACTAACTTGGGTTGCCTTTTTGAAAGAAAAATCTGAAGCACTTGAAAAATTCAAAGTATTTAAGGCTTTGACTGAGAATCAAACAGGAAAAAGGTTAAAGGCAGTAAGGTCTGATAGAGGAGGAGAGTTTAGTTCAGGGAACTTCAAAGAGTTCTATGATAAACACGGGATCAAAAGAGAGTACACAATTCCAAGGACTCCACAACAAAATGGAGTTGTTGAGAGGCAGAATAGGTCAGTACAGCAAATGGCAAGATCAATGATGAATGAAAGGAACATACCTCAGACATATCGGGTGGAAGCAATTCATACAGCTGTTCATATCCTTAACAAAGCTCATCTCAGACCACACAGTGACAAAACTCCTTATGAACTTTGGTTTGGAAGACCTGCTTCAATCAAACATTTTAAAGTTTTTGGGAGTAAATGTTATATCAAGAACAATGATGAAAATATTGGCAAATATGATGACTGGGTTGATGAAGGTATCTTCTTGGGTTATGCTACAAATAGTAAAGGGTACAGATGCTACAATCAGAGATTGCATAAACTTGTTGATTGTATAGATATAAAGGTTGATGAAGAAATTACAGTTAGAACTGTAAGCAGTGATGAACCAAGAACATAAGATACAGTTGAAGATGAATATGAACAGGTCCAAGGATTAGAAAGAGAAGAGTCTGGATCAGATGAAGATACAAACATTCAAACTGACACAAATCAGCAGAAAGAAGCAAAATCTCCTCTCAGAATTATGAGAAAGAATCATCCTGAAAATCAGATAATTGGAGATATAAATGAAGGAGTTCAGACAAGAAGGAAATTGACTAAAGACTCAGAACAATCTCATGTTGCCTTTTTATCTATGACTGAACCTAAAAATTTTGAGGAAGCTAGCCAGGAAGATAATTGTATTAGAGCAATGAATGAAGAGCTTGATCAAATTGAGAAGAACAATACTTGGGAGCTTGTCCCTAGACCTGAAGATAAGAATGTAATAGGTTCCAAATGGGTCTTCAAGAATAAAATGAATGAAAAATGACAAGTTGTTAGAAATAAATCCAGATTGGTCTGTAAAGGATATGCACAAGTTGAAGGTCAGGACTTTGGTGAAACTTTTGCACCAGTGGCAAGATTGGAAGCTATCAGAATGTTTCTTTCTTATTCTTGTCATAAGAATTTCAAAGTTTATCAGATGGATGTTAAGTGAGCGTTTCTTAATGGAGATCTAGAGGAAGAAGTATATATGGAGCAACCTGAAGGATTCTCATTGACAGACAACCCTAATTATGTTTGTAAGCTAAAGAAGGCCTTATATGGACTAAAACAAGCACCACGAGCTTGGTATTATAGACTGGACAAATTTCTACAATATGGACTAAAACAAGCACCACGAAGCTTCATTATAGACTCGACAAATTTCTACAAGAAAAAGGGTTCAAGAAAGGTATTGTTGATGATCCCTTTACATTAAGTCCGGGAAGGTGATAATTTACTAGCTGTTTTGGTTTATGTGATGATATTATTTTTGGTTGTACTAATGAATCCATCTATCCAAAGTTGGTTTGCTAATTCTATGCAAACGTAATTTGAAATGTCCATGATAGGAAGACTGTCATATTTTCTTGGGCTTTCATAAGTAAAACAAAGCTCTGCCAGAATTTTTATTTCTCAAGAAAATATTTGAAAGAGATATTGAAGAAATTTTAGACAATATTCTCACGTTTCAAGACACTCCATGGTGGTTAAGCCGTCGAAAGTAAAGATGATATCTCACCCGATGTTGATCAAAGGACATATCGCTTCATGATAGGCGGCCTTTATACACTTCAAAGACATCTCGGCCGCGATATACGTTGTTGAATGAAGCCGCTACCGCTTCCTAAACAAAGTCAGTTTGGTAGCCGCCGTTGAATATTTAAATATCTGAGGGAACAGTGACATATGGACTGCGGTACCCTAGAAATCAAAATTTTCGCTAACCGCTTTTATTCATATGCATCAGCAACCGGTATAATGAGAGAAAAACACCGGAGGAGCATTTTTCCTCAGCACCAATAGTAGCATGGATTGGTAAAAAGCAGGGATCCATTTCTTTATCTACTACAAAAGGCGTAATAATATTGTTGTCGCTACTTGTCGCATCAATAAATTTTATGGATGATACAAACTCAGTTCTTATGGATGATACAAAATCTCGCAGATTTGAAGGTTACTTACAATGGTCCCATTCCATTTCACTGTGATAACACAAGTTCCATCAGTGTCTCCAAGAATCCTGCTCTTCATTCCAAGACTAATCATATTCCAACTGGGTACCATTTTCTCGTGAGAAAAGTTACAACAATGATTGTTCAACTGAATTATATAATTTCTACAGAACAGATTGTTGATGTATTTACTAAACCATTAGCAAAGAAACCATTTGATATCTTCAAAAGTTGGGGGTTATAATCTTTGGTGTCTAATCTATTCACCCGGTCTCGGGGAGTACTTATTGAATATCCGGTGTATTTCCAAAATGCTTATAGTTGATAGGGGGAGCAATTTTATAACGTGATTAGGGAAGACGGGTTCTCTTGACATTGATGTCAAAGTGGGAGAAAAGAGCAGGAGAGAAGATCCGAATGTATTGGTGCTTTCAGGTTTCCATCAATGCCAGCGGGGGAGATTGTTGGCAATATTTAACAGACAAATAATGCTTGTCATTGATGGCAATAAAGAAGATGATATGAGGGAAAAACAAGTTTGTAATCGACAAGCAAACAAAAGATAATTTCAGGAATATCGAAAAGCAGTTGAATGATCGGCGCGTTCCATCGATCTGGCAAATGAATGAGAGAAAGTTTGAGAAGAATGCTAATGATCGAAGGCGTTGAACAAGAGCCGTAAAGTTTGAGAAGAATCTCTTGAGAAGAAGAAACTCTTCCATCGTTGAAGAGGGAGACGATCTCAACCGGTCAGATCCGTTGTGGTCCGGTTCAATCGCTGATTGAGGAGAACCCGCGACGCCTTTAAAGTGCAAGGGAGAAGAGGGCATAATCGCAATATGAAAACTCGCGATGAAATCTGAGCCGCTGATCAAGCTCTGATTTGGACCATTAATTCCAATCAATGTTAGAGTTTCGATCGCATACTGGAAATGTCAAATAAACAATACAACAGAACCCCAAAAATTCGCTGAGCATACTCTAATTCGCCGATTTAATCGCAACCGTTAAGTTAAGAAGTGATCCGGACCGTTGATTTCTCTTCATGGAGTATCGGGGATCGGACTTTGAAGTGACAAAACACTTTGACAACAAGAATGTCAAAATTGCGAAACGATATGGCTATCCAATCAATAAAATTAAGTAACCGCTTGATCCGAATCAGATGTAACTCCATCGGAGTTTCGTGGATCGTGATATCAAGAGGAATAGAAAACAAGGCAACAAGAATGGCGAAATCGCGATATGACATTGGCGATTCAATCAGCATCCATTGAATCGGTGAATGAATCTAGACCATTATCATTGATTATAGTTTTATCGGAGTTTCGAATCGTGGGCGATATCATGAGGAAAAGAAACAAATGCAACAAGAATCATGATTTCGCGACATGTGATATCACGATTCAATCGGTGAAATAAGCAAAACAAGTTCATATATGGACCGTTAGTTCAACCGCTGCTCCGAAGTTTTGTGAATCGCACATGGAGAGACAAAAGAAACAAAGTAACTTGAATTACTAATTTGCGATATGCAAATCGCAGCTGCCTTATGCATAAGGTGGTCACAACCCTTGGTCACGTAGAAGAGAAGGGAGTCACTCCATAAGCTCCAGAGATTTCGTAGCTTCTGAGATTGAGCATATGTGCGCGAAAGAGTAAAGGCGTAATCGTATGACGAAAGAGCGTAAGCATAGCGCGTAATGACGTAAAGAGCAAAAGCATAGAATAATGAGAGAACAAATTGATGCAAGTATAATACCTACCAAATGCATTGCAGGGAATAGTTGAGCAGCTAACAAGGTGTAGAAGACCGGATTTACATAACAAAGAAAGATAGGTAAGAACCGATTTTATCTGTAAAGTTGATTGTTTATTTAGCCATTCATATTCTAGGGAGGTTGAGAGGTGCTCGAGGATTGTTGTCCTAGAGGTTCAAGTGGGAGCTTGAACACTGTGAAGTTGTAGCTTCCATCCGCTGTAGCTAGAGAAACCGTGGTATGTGGTGGCAAGGGAGAACAAGTGTTCTCTCGTATATGCGTTGAGCGGTGTAATTGGAAGTTGGTGTTTCCATCCGGTTGGTAGCCGGAACATATAGAAAGTTGGTGCTTCCTTCAGTGGGTGCTAGAAAACCAGAGTTGGTGCTCTCAAACAAGTTGTAGCTTTTGTAAAAGAGAGGTAGTAGCCTCACATTGAGTTATGCTCAATTATAGATGATGTACGTAACTAGAAGACTGCCTTTCATTTTTTAAGAAGAAGAGGTTTTCTCTCCCTTTATGGGTTTCCTGAAAATCGGGTTCGGTATGCGTGTATACTTTATGTGTGACTGATGCTCTTTGATTTTACTGTCCATATGTTGTATATTGTTGATGATCACTTGAAGAAAGATTAACAATGTTTTAATAGACTTAAAATTGTTTAAGCATAGAAACAACTGATTCACCCCCCCCCTCTCAGTTGCTTTAGTAATTCCAACAGTTTGGAGGGATACCGACAAAATCACGTCGGAATTACGTCGAAAGGTTCATTGAAATATGACCCAAATTTACTAGTGTCATCAAGCAAAGACATTTTGAACTCATTATGCATGTCTTTGGAAAATTTCTGACTCACCTTGTCATCATCGCTCCCAAAGATAATATCATCTACATAAACTTCAATTATCAATATATTGTCTCGATCCACTTTTATGTATAGATTGTTGTCTGCAATGCACTTCATGAATCTTTGTTGTTGTAGATACCTATCCAATCTTGAATACCATGCTTTGGGGGGTTGCTTGAGTCCATACAATGATTTCTTCAGTGTGCAAACATAATCTTCCTTTTTTGATAGTAGAAACCCTTCAAGATGTTTGATGTAGAATTCTTCTTCTAATTCTCTGTTTGGAAAGGTTGATTTTACATCCATCTTATATACCTTGATTCTTTTAGAGCATGCATAGGATAAGATCAATTTGTTTCTTCCATCCTGGCAACTGGGGAAAAGGTCTCTTCGAAATCTATACCTTCAATTTGAGAATAGCCTTTACATACTAACCTTACTTTGTTTCTAGTTACATGTCCATCCTCATTCAGTTTGTTCCTAAAAACCCACTTTGTACCAATAACGTTCTCATTCTTCGGCCTTAGATAAGACCCCCTACAAGGCTTGGAGTGGCCTCACACCGGAAGTGACCCACTTCTATATATTCGATTCTCATGCATGGGACAAGATTCCATCTGAGAAGAGGAAGGAACTTGATCCATAGAACACAAAGTGTATCTTTGTTGGATGAACCAACGATGTGAAGGGATACCGACTCATTGATCTTTCCTTGGACCGACTCATCATTGAGCGGAGTGTCCAATTTAAGGAAAGTATCTCGCATGTACCGCAGCAGCTGCATGCAAACATTTTTGTTTTTCCACCTGTCATAGATGATGAGCATGCACATGATGACTCTTCTTCAAATGAGAGTTATGTTTCATAGGATTCAGATGATTCAAATACTGAGTCAGTACAGTTAGATGTAGAGTCAGTGCATGAAGATGCAGATGCAGATGTAGATCCAGAGCAGAGGCCCAAGAGGGCCAAGACTACTCTTCAGGATGCAAGAGATCTTGTTGGGGATCCAGTGGATACTAGTAGGACTCGATCTTATTTTGAGGAGCCTCCTCTTGCACTCACTGCCACTGAATCGATGCCACCCATGCATCTTTTCTTGGTTCAGTCTTCAAATCCATAGTCCTATGGCGAGGCTGCTAGAAATACCTTTTGGGAATCCGTCATGCAGGAGGAGTACAAATCCCTCCTCGAGAACCAGACTTGGGATCTGGTTCCCCTTCCTTCAGGAAGGAAACTTTTCAGGTGCAGATGGGTCTACATGACCAAGAGCACAGTGGATGGACAAGTTAGCATATACAAAGCCGGGCTAGTTTCCAAAGGCTTTCAATAGGTGCACGACATTGACTATGATGAGACCTTCACTCTTGTAGCAAATATGGATTCCATACGTTTTTCTCTTGCCAATGCGGCAACCAAGGGATGGAAATTCCATCAGATGGACGTGGAGAATGCATTTATTCATGATGATCTCTCCAAGGAGATTTATATGGAGTAGCCCCAGGGATTTGTGCAGGATTCATTTTTGGTCTGTCGATTAAAGAAGTGCCTTTATGGCCTCAAGCAGGCCCCAAGGGCATGGTATGCCAAGATGGACTTCTACTTGTTGTTACAGAACTTTGTACATTCTAAGTCAGACCCAAATGTTTACATGCTCAAGACAATTGATTCACATCTACTCCTACTTATGTATGTTAATGATTTGTTGATCATTGGTTGCTCGACTTCAGTAATTGTTGTAGTTAAGAGGATTCTGCATGACAGGTTCTTGATGAAGGACATGGGTCTGCTACATTTCTTCCTTGGACTTGAGATCGGTCAGGATGCATCATGCATCAAATTGTATTAGGCCAAGAATACATGAGATATCCTAAGAGATTTCACATGACAGACTGCAAGTATGCCCCGACTCCTTTCCTATAAGGATTCATACTTGAGGATGGCGGGGACACTCCACTGGTGGACAACACACTCTACAAATATCTAGTGGGGAGCTTGTTGTATCTCACACACTCTAGACCATACATATTGTATGCAATTGGAGTAGTCTCTAGGTTCATGCAAGAGCCGCGTGAGCTACATTGGAAGGCTACAAAATGTATCCTTCGATACATATAGGGAACCATCACCTTTGGGATTCACTATGCAACAAAATCTACAATGGACCTCATCAGGTTCACTGATTCTGACTGGCCTTGCGATAACATTGATTGCAAGTCCACATCTGGTTACTCACTCAGTCTTGGTTTCGGGCCTATCTGTTGGTCGAGCAAGAACAATACTACCCCTATGTACTACCCTTAGGTAGAGTACAGAGGGGTAGTTAACATAACCATTCAGGCTATGTGGCTACAACATTTTCTCACTAAGTTGGGCATTCAATTTCACCATTCGATTGTCATCTGGTGTGACAACCAGAGCACTCTGAAGTTCTACAGAGATCAAGTTCAGAGGTAGTGAACGAAGCACATCGAGATCCACATGCACTACATCCGGGACTTAGTACATGAGGGGATCATCGACCTGCAATTTTGTCCTTCAACAGAACAGACTGTAGACATCTTCATCAAGACCTTCATTGAGAAGAAATTTCATTCTCTGCGTAGTCGTCTTGGAGTGAAGGACACATTTGCCTAGCAACTGTTGGTGCTTTTTCTTACATACATTTTACTTTGAGGGGGGGGTTTCTCATGAAGATTTTTCTCTTTCCTCGATTATTTCCGTGTATCTTTTGTATTTGGGCACCTAACATGGCCTCGTTGTCGAGACCCATTCTTTATTTTTACCATAGTGATGTTCAGGGGGGGTGTTGGTGATACTTCACACACACCTAGGAATTATTTTTCCTAACGTTTTCCCTATGTTTACTAGTCATTATTCAGTCTCGTATAGTCTAGGGAGAATATTCCTCTAGGAGAATATTCTCTTCAGTTCACACTTCAGTTTGATCAATTGAGTGGAGTCTATATGCCACATTGGGATCATCACCATGCAACATTGGGATCATCACCAGTTAATGTGCATTGTCCTTGGAATTATCACCAGAATAGCGCATTATTCATGATTCCCTGATCTCCTCCTCACTTCACTCTATTTCAGTCAGTTAATTGAAGACTGAGAGACTAGTTAACTCAAACTAGGTGGAAGTTAACTCCTGTAACTGCCTGAGAAACTAGACTAGGTGACAATTTACTCCCGTAATTGTCGATGTGTGTCCAGATCACTCTATACCACCACTATGGTGCATTGGATTCTCCTCAAATGCGCATTAGTTGAGTTATATAGAGTACATCATGTGTAAATTATCATTCATTCATTTGGTTAATGAGAATTCTTTCATTCTTTCTCTCATGTTTCTCTTTTCTCATATTCTCTCTACAAACTGTGTATGTCATTTGTTAGCTAGATATTTTCTGTGTAGGTTCAACAAGTCTACAGGATTTGGAGATGAATCCCAGTGGGAAGTGTTTATTGGGCCTAGAGCGCTCTTTCTAGCACAATTTTGGAGAGTTTTACCTACCTATCACTTATTTGGGAGGTTGGCTTGATTTCTACAAGAGGAGGGCGCACTGCCTTGAGGAGATCTACACATTTGGAGGGTAAACACACTATTATTCAGCAAGGAATCTCATCAAAGGTGTTTTCTAAGCTCATATCTACTATCCCCTTGGGTTTTGGTTGGTGTTGGGGATTTAGAAAGAGAGGATCGAAATATCAAGAAGCTACAGCCAGGAAAAGTGCGCAACTCAGCTAGACTAGGAAGATTCATCCTAGAAGGGAAAGGAATTGATCTTGTCCCTTTCCACTTGCATTTGTGGGGCCTTTGGAGACCTCCTTCTTCAGTTCTTGAGAATATTGGAGCTACTTTCATTCCAGACTTGGATATTCTATCTCTGTCATTCCATATTTGCAAATTTATTGTATGAAGATCATCTATTATCTAAATAAAGGTCAGATATGAAGTTATTGGTTTTTATCTGATGTTCTATCTCTGTATATTTTTATTTCTTTGTTTTATTGTTCTATGTCCATTGTCTTTATGCTATAAACTTCATGAAAACTACTCCAGCACAATTTATATGAGAAACCCTGCAAAAATGCAGCCAAACACTTAAACAAAAAGACAAAAATAAACCCTTGTTCCTGGCAAATCAACTTGGGAACATTACGTTGACCTTAGAAACAAGTGCTTTGGAAAGACAAACACACATATTTATCTTGTTATTGATGTGGTCCATTTCAAAAGTTTATAAACTTGGTAGATTTGAAAAGTATCTTTCTCCTTAAAGGTTTTATTTTGACTTTCACTTCATAAAGACAAGGACAAGGCCCCAATCATCTTTAAAAAAACAATTGATTTAAAAGTGATTTTCAAGGAAAAATACATCAAATATCATTGTTGGTTTCCAAACTAGGTTGCAGATTTGAGATGGGATTACCTTAAGTCAACAATCAAACACTGATTGGAGTGTTTTCTTGGATTATTTGCGCAATTTAGTTCATTATTATACAAATTTTATTGTATAAACATGGGGAAATTATTGCAAATTTATGAAATTTGTAACTTGTTTTGACATATATAATAATAGATTTGAAGTTATTGCTTGTTGATTTGGAAAATAAGTTGAATACTTTTAAGTATTTTAGTGCAAATAAATAAATTTTATTTGCAGATTTGAGGCATGATATTCCCCCAAAAGTTCATAAGTGAATCCTCAAGGTTAGCAAATAAACAAAGCAAAGTGAGGTATTGTATAAGGTGACACAAGAACTTTCCTTGATAGTAATATGAACATATTTGGGTCCTTTCAGTGAAATAATTTCTAGGTGATAGCATGCCCCACATCTCTGAAACACCAATTCAATACTTGCAATATTCAATGACTCTTGAAATATAGTGCCACCAGATATGTGATCTCCCATTATTGCGGTTAAATACCTGTGAACCTATTATATGCATGAGGACTCCATGAAATTGATGTTTTCCATCTGCAAATAGGAGGGTGTCTTGCATAATAAAAATATTGAGTTGTCAAAGGTTGATAATACGTTGTTTAATTCATTGTTGCTTAAATATTTTATTCGATGTTGCTTGAAATCCTTATGCCACTGTCAACCTAAGCTAAGATATACTGTCATTTCAATTTGTATATTCTCTTGACCTAAAGTCCTCATATTTGGAACTGGCTTAATCTCCTCAAATTTCTTTTGATCCCATGGACCATTACCACTCTTGGGAAACTTTTAAAAAAACACCTAGAAAATTTAATAAAGTGTCTTTATGATTGGCACACTTTTGTAACGATTATCACACAAACTCACACTTATAGAGATAAAGTTTGAAAACTCAAGTGTGATCCGGTGTAACCAAGAGGGAGGCCACTGTCACCTCACCAATCTCTCTTTCACCTCAGGCCATCTCTCCTCTGGCTCAAGGGGGTTTCCCTAGTTTGAGATTGCAAGGACTTAGGGAAATGAAGCTCAAGATGATATGGAGATCCCTGCAAGTCTTGCAATTGCAATTCTCTCATCATTGAATTAAGTGTCATAGAAAACCGACAAGGCACAGGTTCCACACCCCATGAAGTTGCTTAAGGAATTTGAAACCTCCATTTGCTTTCTCCTTTCGAGATACTTCAATCCACATTCTTACCAAATGACTAGCTAAATCATGAATATCATGACTTGTATGCACACAAAAATTCTCCTTAATTGTTCTTCCAGTACCATATTGTATTACTGCAACCATTTCAGTTGAAACAATCAGTAGCAACCATACATAGTGGCGTGTTGGTGAAACTATCCTAGATGGATAGTGCTTGTCATGCCATTTCTGGTGGTATGTGGAATGTCACATAACTCCTCATGGTTTGAGAGTTATGGCCTTACGAAGATGAAGGACCCTCACATGAAGGCTTGAAGCCCCCAAAGAAGATGAAGGACCTCACATGAAGGCTTGAAGTTTTCCCCTAAAGCTTCAAAGAAGTCAAAGTGACCTAAAAAGAAGAAATGATAAAATAAGGTGACAAAATCAAGAAGGAATATTTATGGAAAGCTTAACCCTAAAAATAAGGAAATAGGTTATGACCTAGAAATGTAGTTAATATTATTTATTCAAGGGATTATTTAAATAATCAAGAAGTGACAAAATCAAGAAATGATAAAGTAAGGTGACAAAATCAAGAAGGAATATTTATGGAAAGTGGTTAACCCTAAAAATAAGGAAAAATAAAGTTATGACATAGAAATGGGTTAATATTATTTCAATAATAATTTTAATGGAGAAATTAGAAGTGGACCCAACCCTAAAATAAGGAAAGTAAATAAGGACCTAGAAGATGTTTTAAGGAAGCTACTTGAGAGTATAAATAAGAGGCAAGGATCTCTCATTTAAAAACACACTTGAGCATATTGAATATCTATATGTGTCCTGAGGGGGTTTACAAACGATATCTTAGCCGAGATTCCGAGGAAAGTGAAGAAAAGAAGGCCGAAATGCAAGGTATAAATCTTTTGATGGTGCTTTCTACATGTTATTTCAGGTCATCTCAAGCACCATTTTCGCTATAACTTTTTTTCTATAATGATTCAGATCCTGAATTACATGCAAGTGAGACAACATATCCAAGTATCCGTGGTTCAAAATTGATCTTGTGGGTCGTTGCATTTTTGAGTTACACTCCATGGAAAATAGTTTCACAACCTCAAACTAGTCAAAATCGTGTTTCTAAAACGTCATAACTTCTTCATAACAGATCCAAATTCAAAGAGACCAAATGTGTCGGCTAGGGTAAAGGCTGTAGTATTCTTTGTAAATGCCTCTCATATCATTTCATCAAATATTTTAGGTGGGGCACCTCTACAAGGACGCTCTCTCTTAGAATAAGCCTCAATTCAGCAAGGTATGCCATTTTTTGCTATAACTCCTTTTATGAGAGGTTCCAAGAGGAGACTTGAGGACTTACAAAACACACCTAAGAACATTGTGTATCAGCTTTAGATATTTATACATTACAGTTCAAAGTTATGATTACTTCCAAGTTAGGGTTGTTGATTAATCCAAAATCCAGGCATGTGAGACTAAAGAAAAATTTGATGAAAATGTTAGTTTTGCCTAGTTAATGAAGGTTTGAAGAAATGTGATCAAAACACCAAAATTCATTACAGAGCTACAAATCAGATTTTGATGATGAAATTGATGAGGGATTTTGCTGGAGGTACACATGTTATACATGGTTGAGACAAGCAGGGTTGATGAGTTGGCACATACATGAGGTGTATAGTTGATGATGTTGGTACATATTGATGAGTCATTTGCTGATGATTGGTTGACACATGATTGGTATATAAATTGGTGGCCATGGTTGGATGCACTTGTTTATGGTACAGTTTGATTACAGTTGTTTTGGCAATGTGTTGGTACGGGTTGATGTTTTATTATGGCAATGATTGATATCTGCTGAGGATTGTTGCCCCATCTCACAGGCCGAATGCAAGTTGAGTCTTGCATATAGATTGGTGCTCTTGTAGAGTTGTAATTCTATTCACATTTATAAACCTCCCAAGGATTGTAGTCCGTAATAAAATAAAATTGTACATACATTCTTGTGTGTTCTTTAGCCATTGTGATGATGTCTTGTTGATGATATATTGTTGATATATGTTGTCATATGTGCCTTTCACATCTAAATGGTTATAAATGAAAACAATGGGTAATGAATAAATGTTGAATGTTAATTGATGAGTTTTTGTGCAAGAGGGAAGTTTTGGGAAAAAGAACCCCACACTCATTCACCCCCCCTCTAAGTGTGGTAGGTGTGTCCAACAATATGATTATACCTAGCATTTCAACTAACATAGATTAGTGTAGGCTAGGTAGGGATTTGCATCCTGCATTGCATTATATATATATATATATATTATTGCATCATGCATTCATGCTAGTATAGTCTTGCATCTTCCTGTATATATTGCATACTCATTTGTACATAAAGAATGCATGTTAGGAAATTGTACTTAATCATTGTATATTATTGCTATATAATTTTGTAGCTCAACGATAATTTTTCTTTTCAGCAAGGTTTTGGATTTATCACTAACTCTGATGGATCACATCCATCAACCGATACTTATAAAGGGTGTTGTTGTTTGAAGTGGGCACAGGATTGCAAGTCTTGGACAACCAAATATGTTGAGGTTCTCATGCGATCTACAGTGAGCACATGTCCCCATGTTGGAGCTAGATGTTAACCCCCATGCCTAGGGATAACTAGAGGAGATCATGTCTCGTGGCCCACAATGGAGAACATGATCTCGACCATGATGATGATCAGCATGTCCATTGATGAAAGTTGAGCAACCCCCCTCATTCACATTTACAACTAAAGGTCAACCAAGGCTCATCACATCCAAACAACCCAGAGTATGGGAGATGGTAAGCCATCGTGACCATGAGGTATGTGAGTCCTTCACAAAGTGTCGTGCTTAATTTGTCGGGCATGTGGATGAGGATCTTTGGTTGAAGTTGGATAATGGATCACTAGCTTGGGAAATTGTGTTAGTTGCCTTGTTTCACCTTGGTGGTTAGCTTCTATGCCCTAGTCTCGTGTGTCGTTGCCCAAGGAAAAGGGGTACTACTAGGGGGGCCTCACAAGGCTAACATTATGTTCCCCGCCATACTTAACACTTTCCATCCTAAAGCCTCTCATAGTGTACTAAACTTTAGTAATGGAACATGGTGCATTCTCTCATGAGAAGAGGGGTTGAAGGCCTAGAGGTTGATTGTAGTTTCTACTAAAAGAATAAGAAAAATATGTTAAAGAAAGAAATGGATGATAGAAAAGGACCCCCAAAATCTGGTCCAAACTTGAGTTCTACCCTTTCAATGCTCACCCCAGTCCCAAATAGCAATGTTATAGCTTGAAACGTTATAAAATGAGACTTACAAATATGATAAGCAGACTAGTAAGATGGTTGATAAAGGGGTTTGGAAAAAATAACGCCTAAGAACGTGGTAACTCAAGAGCAACCACACCCTCCACAAAGGAGCTCATAGAAATGGATTAAATGAGACCATAAGTCATGGAGTAAGCCATAAACCATATCACTTCCACACTTACTCTTCAAGGGTTTCTTTATTTCATTCTTCCCTCGAGACCTATCCCTCTACCTGGGTTATTTTATTTCCTTTCTAGGTGGCACACCTAATAGGGTTGGATGAAGACCCTCCCATACTTAAAATTGCCAACCCACATGGGGTCATGGGTTGGTGTGATGCGAGATACTGATGTGAATTGTTTACATGGCTTATATCTTAAGTTACAACCTACTTTGCATGCTTTAAGGACTAATGTTTCTTATGAACCTTGGCTAACCTTGCCTTGTACGTTTTTTGTTTTGGATGGCCCTGACATGGTTTTTAAGGGACATCTTGGGTTTGTACCCAGGACATTGTGCCTTTATTACAGGACCTTGGCACGTGTGATGGAGAGCAATGGGTCATCTAATGACTCATCCTCAGACATCAACTCTCACATCCTCAGAACCTTGGACGATGGAAAGATGGGCTCGGTATGAGTAGATTTAGTAATGATGGCACACAGATGAGTTGGAAGCCCATAGGTCAGGCAGGACACCCCAGAGCATATTTTTCACTAGGATCAAGGATGTTGCAACAACAGACAGTGCATAGACGAGATGCAGCTCCCCAGGGTCGGGATGCAACACTTGGATCCTAGATGTTGACCCTATTTTGGTGATGACATCACCTTCTAGAGATTTACGCAGCTAGGGTTTGGTGATTTCCTAGGGTACTTATGATGCATGGCATGAATTTCAGTGAGGAGAGACATCACTTGCTCCCACCTTGCTCTGGATTGATGCCACATGGCCTTTGGAGGCCCCCTTCTTTCCTAAGAAGGCTTGATGTCTCACACGTGTGGCTCATTATGATTTATTTTTTGAATTTTATCATTTGTAAAGTTTAAATGAGGGGTCAACCCCACTTATATTTCGTTGTTGACATATTATGTGGGCAAATGTGTTAGGGTAGCATCAAATAAAAAGGTTAACCCTCACTTTCATTTTATGATCATCTTTTCCTCACCATTGTGAGACCTACTTCTGAAATTTTTGGCCCTTAAGGGGTTATTGGTCTTTCTCTCTCATGTGCTATGCTTGGAATGGAAATCTTGTGGATGATTGTCTGATTTTGGATGGATATTTTTGCAATTAGGGTTACATGCTCTTGGTTTCTTGGATGAAGTAAATTTCAACAATTCTTTGTTATAATATTGATGTTTATGGTGAAATTGCTATTTTGTTGGAAAGAGTTTTGTTTATTGAAACCCTAAGAGAGGAACATAAGTTCTTCTTCCTCTCACAAAGTCTTATTTGTGGATGGTTGTCTGATTTTGGATGGATATTTTTGCAATTAGGGTTTGTTATCGCACGGTTTGTAGGAAAGGTCTAAGGAGCTTGAGTCAAGGCTTGAAACCGGTGTAACAGGAGCTTCCCCACCCACTGTCACCTCGATGGGGGGCTCTTTCTATTTAGGAGGGCTAGTCCAAGGGAGACGTCCCTAAGGCAATCTGGGTTAATGAAAGGCTAAAGGGTAATGGACAAGTCAAATA
>SNQJ01S0209195.1:0-16104 GCA_010110895.2 Picea sitchensis
TCATCATGTCACAAACAACTTGTCATTAATGACATTGTCAAAAAATCAAACAAACAAACAAACTCCCCCTACAATGTTGACATTGATGACACAAACTATCTAACAATCTCCCCCTTGTCATTGATGTCAATCACTGAGTAAAGCATCTTTTACTCCCCCTGTGGGTATGTTGGCAATGATGTGACTTAGAAGTGGGTCACTATTCATTCTCTTTCTTCATTCTCTTGCCCATGTCTCACTCCATTGCATAATTCTATTGACTGATGTTTTATTGCATTCTCTCCCCCTTTGAAAACAATGACAAGGAGCCCTTTAATCTTCTCTACCTTTCTGCAACTCCCCTTGTCAATAACTCTCCCCCTTGAGGATTATAAAATTTCTCTTGTGTATTTCAAGGGGCTACTCCATAATTGTTGCTAATAAAAATTTGTACAAAGTCACTTTTCATGTTATTTACCATTGATCTAGGCAGGCCCATCTTATGCTTTTACTATTGTTGATCCAAACAATCAAGACCTAACTAGAGTTCTATTGTCTCCATGCAAACTCCCCTTATAAAATATGTTGGTGTCTTTGTAGTTGGTATATTGCAGGTGCTGCTAGAAACTCCCTTTTGACAGGATTTTGAATACACTCTGTTTACATTGAATTTTCCATGGGTTGTACTAACTCCCCCAGGGATAGTGCTTCTCAATCTTGATCTTCAGATATTTTTGTTTCTGCAACACGCAGCCATATGCACTCTCCCCCTGATCTTTTGGTTCTGTTGAGCTCCCAACAAATTTCAATTGACCTTTTTACTGATAAATGGGAATGAATCCCATCTTCCATCAGAGATACTCAAATGTATCTCTAGGTAGGGGTTTGGTAAACATATATGCAATTTGTTCCTTGGTAGGAAAATACTCCAACTTGACAGTCTTATCATTCACTTCTTCCCTTAGAAAATGATATTTGATTGGGATATGTTTTATCTTTGAGTGCATCACTGGGTTCTTGGCAATACTTATGGCATTGGTGTTGTCACATAGTATAGAAATTAGTTGCTTGTATTCTACCTTAATGTCTTGCAGGGATTGCTTCATCCAAAGGATTTGTGTACAATAGGATGTTTCTGCAATGTACTCAGATCTTAGTGTGGATAAGGAGATTGAAGATTGTTTCTTACTTAACAAGGATACTAAACAATTTCCCAAGAATAATGATACTCCACTTGTGCTCTTCCTATCATCCACATTGTCTTCCCAATCTGCATCAGTGTATGTTTTTAGGGTAAAGTCTCCTCCTTTTGGATACCACAGTCCAAAATCCATTGTGCCTTTTAGGTATTTAAGAATTATTTTGATTGCCACCGCATGTGATTCTTTTGGTGCAGATTAAAATATTGCAACTAATCCAACAACTTGCATGACATCAGGCCTTGACGCATTTACATACAAAAGGCTACCAATCATTGATCTATACATGGTGTGGTCTGCTTTTGGTGATTCATCATTCTTGTTCAATTTGCAGCATGTAATCATTGGAGTATTGACATGCTTGTAGTATTCCATCTTGAATTTCTTTAACATCTCCTTGATATATATTGTCTGGGAGATGAATATACCTTTGTTTGATTGAGAAATTTTCATTCCTAAGAAGAATGATAGCTCACCTAGCATGGACATCTCAAATTATTTTTGCATGTCCTTTGAAAATCTTTGACTCAAATCATCAGAATTACTTCCAAAGATGATATCATCTACATACACCACAATGATAATCATATTTCTATTTTCTTATTTGATGTAAAGATTAATTTATGTAGTTCCTCTCTTGAAACCTTGTTGTTGCAGGTACTTATCAATCCTTGAGTGCCAACCTCTAGGTGCTTGCTTTAGACCATAGAGGGCCTTCTTTAGTTTGCACACAAAATATCGATTTTTTGTCAGCTGAAATCCCTCGAGTCATTCAATGAATACTTCCTCTTCCAAATTTCCATTTAGAAATGCATATTTAACATCCATCTGATAGATGTTGATACCGATCTTGTAGCTTGCAAATTCTAGGAACATTCTAATGGCTTATAGTCTAGCTACCAGGGAAAAAGTTTCATCAAAATCTACACCTTCAACTTGAGCATAGCCTTTGCATACCAACCTTGCCTTATTTCTCACTACTTGTCCATCCTCATTTTGTTTGTTTCCAAAGACCCACTTAGTACCAATTACATTCTTGTCTTTTGGTCTAGGAACTAGCTCCCAAATTTATTTATTTTTGTCAATTTGGTCTAATTCTTCATTCATAGCATTAACCCAGTTTTTATCTTTGATGGATTCTTCTAAGTTTTTTGGTTCTATTTTAGAAAGCCAAGACAAATTTACATGTTCAAGCAATCTTACCAATTGTCTTATCATTCAGACTCCTTTGTTGTTGTCACCAAGAATCAATTCTTCAGGGTGGTTCTTTTGAACATATCTCGAAGGCATCTTTGTGTCTTTTCTAGGACATTCCTCTTCTTCGTCTTCTGCATTTTCTTCTCCATAGTCTTTCTCTTCTTCTTCATTATCTTCCCTATAGTCTGTCTCTTCTTCCTCTTCTTTTGCATTATCTTCCTCATTGTCTTTCTCTTCATCATTATAGCTTGTTATTGTTGGATGTTCATTTTGTTGCATCTTGATCCTTCTAGAATTTTCATCATCCACTCTTACATTTGCACTTTCAACAACTTTGTCTAATCTCAAATTTAAAAATTTGTAAGATTTTCTTTGAGAGGAGTACCCAAGGAAAATTCCTTCATCACATCTGGAGTCAAACTTGTCAAGGTTGTCATCATCTCTTTTTATGTAGCATTTTCTTCCAAAACTTTAAGGTGTTTGACATTTGTTGGCATGCCTTTCCATAATTCATATTGAGTTTTGTCACTATTAGCTAAGAGCTATGCTTTATTCAGAATATAGGAAGTTGTGTAGATTGCATCCCTCCAAAATATATCTGACATATTAGCTTGGTTTAGCATAGATCTAGCCATTTATTGTACAATCTTGTGTTTCCTTTCAACCACTCCATTTTGTTGAGGAGTTCTTGTAGCTAAGAAGTGTCTTCTTATTCCATGATCTTCACATAATTCATTGAACTCATCTGAGGTGAATTGTCCTCCATTATCTGATCTTAGGCATTTGATTTTCAAATGTGTTTCATTTTCCATTAATTCTTTGAATGCTTTAAACTTTCGAAAGGCTTATGATTTGTGCTTTAGAAAGCTTGCCCAATTCATTCGCGTGTAGTCATCAATGAGTAGCATGAAGTAACGGTTACCTTGCAAACTTTGTGATTTGGTTGGCCCACAAAAATCAGTGTGGATGAGTTCTAATAGTCTTGATGTTGAATATTCCTTGGTTCTTAATTTGACTCTTGTTTGTTTCCCATGTTGACAATGTTTACAAATTGGGTTTGAGGGCTTGATGATTTTTGGCATGCCTCTTACTGCTTTGTGTTTACTGGCTTTGACTAAGTTTTCAAAGCTTAAATATCCCATTTTTTATGCCATAACCAGATTTCATCTGTCTGTCCCACACAACATACTTATCTTCCAATTTTATTTAGAATGTATACATTGTTTAGAGTTTCGATTATTGTTTCTACCAATATTCCATTGTCTTCTTTTCGTATTCTGCATTCCTAGGATTTAAACAGGAGTGTGTGTCCCTGGTCACACAACCAACTGACACTTAGAAGGTCATGCTTGAAATATTCAACTATCACAACGTTTTGTGGTGTGGCCTTCTTACTTCCAAGACTGACTTTACCTTTCCCAATTATCTTGACAAATTTATTATCTCCAAATGAAACACTTCCTCCTTTCTCTTTCTTTAGCTTAAGAAATTTTTTTTTATCACCAGTCGTATGTCTTGAGCATCCATTGTCTATGTACCAATAGATTTCTTTGTCTCAAGCATGCATTTCTAAATCATATTCTCCATGAGAACTCTTCTCTTGTTTCTTCCTCCATACTTTGATGGTATTGTTGACAGTAGTTTGTTTGTCAATAGGGGCTTGTATCCAACTTTTTCAGTCCTGAGATATGGCCAAAATTTTTGCATTTATAACATTTAATATCGTAGTTAAGTAGTGGAGCAAAGGAGTTCTTGTTTTTGTTGTCAGCAGTATTTTTGACTTTGCTGTTCACATAATTATTTCTTGGAGTATTGTACATGCCTCCATTTCTTCTTTGGTCATTTCTTGGATATGTTCTGCAGTCTATTGCCTTATATCCAAAATTCTTGTATGAAAAACAGTTACCAAGAAAGAGGTATGCATACATGTTCATAGTAGGTCTTCTTGGTGTCATCGTCTTTCTGAATTCATTCTTCCCATGAAGGATAGTTGGATTATACTTGTCAAGGTTTGCTTCGTTGGTGTTCCCATTACGTTCAATGGAATTGTTCATAACATAGCTCTTGGGTTATCCCTTGGTTCTCTGTAATGTGAGGTTGGGACTGTAACCAAGTCCAATTTTTTCAAGTGGTGATCTTCGGTTATTGAGCATATTGTCTAACATAGTGGAATTCTGTTCAAATTTTTTACTATTGTTCAGCTCAGTTATAATCACACTAAGTACCTTCATTAGGGAAACATTTTTTTTTTTAAGTTTCTCACAGTATTCTTGTTTGTTCTACAATTGACTCATTATTTCCTCTTCAAGATTCTTTTGTTCTTCTAATTGAGTAACCACATCAGAATTATGTGAGAGTTATTCCTTCAACAATATATTTGTTCTTATGAGTCTCTTTATTTCATCTAGAGCACATAGTAATTCTCCTTCAAGATCACATCCACATCATCATTTTCTCTAGTTTCTGCAATGTTCTCATTGTATTCATCTTTATTAGAATTTATTTCTAGGGCCATGAACATAACATCTTCTTCAATCTCTTCATCACTTTAAGAAGATAAGTAGTCATTCTTTTTGGAACAAAGATTCTTCTTTTTCTTATGGAAGTATTTGTTCCTTCAAGTTTTACGCTTCCTTCTTTCATTAGGGTTGAAATCATCTTTATCTTTGTTGTCCCTATTTTTATTATGAGGGCATTTGGCAACAAAGTGTCCTAGTTCACCACAATTGAAACATTTGAAGGGAATCTTACCTTTATATTTTACAATTCCTCTCTGGAGCCTTCTTACAAAGTTGGCTTCTTATGCATCAAAATCATCATTGGAGCTGTCACTTGGTCTTTATTTTCTTTTGTTGGTCTTCTTTGAGGCTTTGAATGTTACTTCTCTCTTAGGTACTTCTTCTTGTCTTATTCACATCCATAGGATGTAAGAATTTCATGTAATTCATCCATTGTTAATTTGTCCAACTCTTTTCTATCTTCAATAGCTGATATCTTAGGATTGAATCTCATAGGAAGTGACTTGAGTACTATTTGCACGATGAATTTCTCATCAAAAATTTCCCCCAACCCTCTGATGATGTTTACAATTTCATCCACATGTAAAAAGTATGCTACAATGTTTTATTCTTCAATCATCTTCAAGATTTCAAATTGACTCCTATGAGTTTGTTGCTTTGCTTGTTTGACTTTATCATCTCCTTCATGAGTGTTATGTAGTTTATCCCACATCTCCTTTGTCGATTTACAATGCATAACTTTGGTGAATTATGATTTTGATAATCCTTCCAGAATTTCATTCATGGCTTTCGCATTGTTGTCACCGAGCTTATTTGCACCTATATCAAAAGGTGGATTTGTTGGGGTTTCATAACCATTCTTCATTGATTCCCAAACACCATACCATAGTGACTGTAAATACACTCTCATTCTGATTTTCTAGAAGGAATAATCTGTTCCATCAAAGTGTAGAGATTTGCTTAAGGATAATCTCTCTTGTTTATCCATGTGACATGTTGGGATCTGTGTTCTAGTGGTTAGATTGTTGCTAAAGGAACCTACTCTAATTCCAATATTTGAATTGTTTAATAGTACTGAGAGAGGGGAGTGAATCAATATTGTATACTTTCTTTCTTTTTATTCTGATGTGATATTAACAAATTATTAGGATTTATACTTGTAGTCAGTTATACTAGAAATGTACTCATCACAAACAATATTCAACACATTTACAAATATAAAGGTGGAAGCCAGGATTGTGAATACCTTAAAAATATTTATAAATTAATATTAATTCATATATGAATAATTATCAATGAGAACACCAATCCTCTATAGGCACCAACCTATAAGTAGATGAGGACACCAATCCTCTTATGAGCACCAACTCATAAATCAGACACCAACCTGAAAATGGATGAGGACACCAATCCTCTGTAGGAACCAACTTACAAACATGAACCAACCTGAAAATGGATGAGGACACCAATCCTCTATAGGCACCAACCTGTTGATTAAGCTCCAACTCAATCTTTCCTTGCTCCACTCTGTCACCCTAGAATTGTATAAATATCTTAATTTGCTTTTATAAATTTCTCCAACATGATTCATTTTCTATGTGCTCAAGCTTAAGATCATCTTCATTGTTTATCAATGAATTCACATAGACCACAAAGCCTCTACTGTTCACACTTCTGCTCTCGTGCACTTTTCACTCCCACACATCCATCCTCTCCTCTCTCTTTTTTTCATCATTGTGTTGGATATATATAAGGTTCAATCAAGCATATTATACATACAATGTGGACCCATGTCATCCTTCAAGCTGACCAGTGCGTCAAATCACCATTGAAGTGTTTTCATAGTGTATAAGCCCCTAGGGGATTATTTTCCTTCATTACTTGAGTTAGCCCAATGGGCATAGAACCAAGAGTGTGGGACCACGAGATTTATTACGGGGGACTAGACCCTTGAATCAGATCTTGAGGTAGGGGGGTGATCCAAAATGGATCCAGGAAAGCCTAAAAATCAAAGTTATCATAATCAAGCGAAACCAACGCCATTGCATCCATCTCGTCGCATTGATTTTGTCCATGTATTTTTTTTCGCAAATGGACACCGTATGCGAAAGTTATAGCGTTCTAATCAATTTCCCAAATAGGCAAAAAGTCGAATTGGTCAAAGTCAACGGGTCGTACTACTGACATCGGCAGTACGACAGGTGACATTAGCATGATGTCATGATGATGTCAGCAGGGACACGTGGAAACCCGAGGAGGTGACACGTGTCTCTCAATTTTGGCATTTTTGGGTTGAGTTGGACCAGTACGTAATTGACACGTGGCAATGTATGGATGACACTTGATAGTGTATGGATGACATGTGGCCCAATGATAGGCTGACATGTGGCAGTATGGATGACAAGTGGTTGTATGGATGATGACGTGGTAGGGTGACTGGGTTGTATGGAAGCTGACATGGCAGGGTGACTGGGTTGTACAGATGTTGACATGGCACGACACGTGGTTGTACGATGGTGACATGGCAGTTGACTATGCATGATGATTGTGTGTTGACTTGGTGTTGACTATACTGTATGGATGAATCACAGGGAGACATGTGGCCCAATTAGAGGGCACCACATGGCACCCCAAATTTTGCCAATGTTGGCTAGTCGAAAAGAAATTGTTACTCGCGGGAATTGAACACTCAACCTCCACCTTCAGAGATTCTTTGCAACCATCGGCAGACCATCTGGGCTACACAGTTGGGTATTAACCCCTATCCGGAACAATGGCCTTTTGTTATGGATTGTGGTGCAGTTTAAGGGCTAGCCCTAGTCGGCGGGGGGGTGGCGCTTAGCACATGGCACCGAGCCCGCAACCAAGAGCTAGACCATGGGCTACAATTGTTTGGAGGGCACGTGGAGAATAAGAACTAGGCCATATGGCCATGCCTATGACCAAGTGCCAAGGATTAAGGGGCTTAACAGCTAGTGCTCAGCCTATAGCCACATGGACCTTCCCCATATGGCCAGGAGCCCGGTTAAAGGGGGTTGTGCCCTGGTTTTTGCCAAATATGGGTTTTTAAACTATATGTTATGATTATTATTGATTTTCAGCTTGATTTTGGAGGATTTTGGCCATTATTGGAGGATCTGGAGCCCAATTTGAGGCCAGATCTTGAGAGGAAGTTGGGAGGAGGATACCAAATCAAATCCTATAAAAACCAGAGGTTCTTGGCAGCCTTAAGGGGATTTATATTGACAGAATGATGATGATTTTATGAAGCTTGAAGCCATTTTTATGCAGGGAAGCCATTGAGGAAGTGAACTTTGTGAGCCAATTTCGAGAGCTACGCTCAACCTTTTTCACTGTCGTCAGTTGTGTTGGATTCTTGAGGTCAAGAAGAACACATCCAGACTAGTTTGTAATCTTTTTGACACTTTTCTGATGTACTTTTGAAGCATTGAAGAGAAATAAGAAAGCCTCACCCACTAAGACAAAGGCCCAAAGACATAAGCAATATTGTTGAACTCCATTAACAACTTGGCTGTTATGGTTTGTTGTTATTTGTGCTTATATTTTGATTTGCATTTCCTTATTATGGTTGCTATAATATCTCATTAAGTTCTTATTCTTTCATTAATTCCTAATTGATAATTGAACACGTGCTTAAAACTTAGCCAAGTCTTTAAAGATCATTTTCGGATCAGGGGGCGAAATAAAAAATACACAAACATGCGTCTTTTCTTTGGAACACATGTGAATTTGTGGGGGGGTGCCTCTCTTTTAACTCGTGTTCTAGTTAGGTGCCCGCAATTTGATGGGAGTCATTGATCTCCTCTCTAGATGGACGACAATATCTCCATTGTCTAATCTTCTTTAATATGATTTCCAAGGTTATTGGTCAGGTTAGTTAGAATGTCAGTCCTTCCAGATTATCGAGTAGACATTCTCCCAGGATTGGTCATGGTGATTTGACCAATGGTGAATGGCCCAAGCGTAGTCTTCAAATAATAGAAGACTCGATGTGATAGTGTTCCTCTAGTGTATGGAAACATTGGGCAGACATTCACCCATAGGGGTGTACCTATGGTAAATTTCCCTAGTAAACATCAGGCAGACCTTCTCCTAGATTGGGCTACATACCAAGGGAGATAGAATGCATTTATCACAAAGGTGTACTTATGGTAAATGGTTTGAGGCATAGTCCTTCATTGATCATGACAAGGAATAATATGGACTTAAGGTGCTTTCCACTTGTCAATTAGCATCGAGCTGACATTCATTCATAGGGGTGTACCTGTGGTGAACAGCCTTATTGTGGTATTTGTCCTATTCATGGTGATTTGACAAGGAATGACAAAGACTCAAGATGCTAGATGCTATCACATGCGAACCCAGAGTGAGCATGATCTCAGAGAGAGTCAATTGGCTCAGAGGGAGAGTCGCAGATGGATTTTCCCCTTGGTTCAGGTGGGAGAGAGACATCTCCCAAGCCTAATAAACATGTGTCATGAGTTTAGGGTGAAGTTTGTATACTTCAGAGACAAGATTTATTATGATGCAGAATGTCTCCCTCGTTGAGAGGGAGTGTTGATGTTTGGACAACATCGGAAAGACATTCTCCGAGATTAATAATTAATAAATATAATTATTAATTATTAAAAACTATTTATAATTTAATAATTGATAAAGAAAAGATATAATGGAAAAGACATGTCCATTATGAAAAGACACTTCACCCAAGTATATATATCGAGGCCCTAAATTATATCACATTATTCTTAATATGCAATATATCATCTAATATGAAAAATCAACAATCCCAACGGTGATCATGGCATATCATGGGGTTCTGGTATCACTACAGTGGCATTCTTTCCATGTTTTTCAGCTTCAACAACTATCATATGTCCTTCTTAAACAGATTCATCATCTCACTTGTCTCCTTCAGAAAACTTATTTCATATGAGATTCTTCTCATAATGTTTGGCTCTTTCTTTTGGTAGTATGTAGTCTTCATTATTGGCTTACACTCATCAATATATCCAAAACCATCCTACCTATAATCTGAACTTTCAATTAACCAAACAACTGTAAGAATTTGAGCATATAATACTTTCATGTAGTTATTTACAACATCCCATAAGTCATTTCTCAAGAAAGCACATGTAAGGCTGAAATCATATCCCAATCGAATAGGTAAGGTTGGAAATTTAAAGACTCGAGAAAACAAGCATGGCTAACCTCTAGTCTTTATCTCCTAATATAGCAATTTATTTCTTGTGTTACAAACATATTATATTTCCATTGCTTGTAATTTTCAATTTTACTACGTAATCTCTGTAAAATTTCTCAAACCCAACCCGGTTTCAGTCTCAATAAATTTTCATCATTGTTTAATGCCCAACCCACATTTCTTTTGTTGTTGAAATGTAAATGCTTTAAACATAAATTTATAACTGAAACACAATGAATCTTTTCTACAAAAAATGAATGCGAAAATACGAAACAAACCATGGAAAAATAACACAAGAATTTCCAAGCAATGCCCCTGGAAAAACCCCGAAGGGAAAACTAGTAGATAGAGGGAGATTTTATTATTCCTTGAGCTTAGAGAAAATGATCTTTTACAGCAAAATATTCCAGCAATAAATACACCAACTTATCTCGATAATCGTGCCACTAAAACTCCTTGAAATCTATGTTGAACCTACTACTCAAAATATGTGCCTAGATTTTCATACTATGTATGGAAGCTACAACAATAAATATTGTACGAACTGTCTCATTTTTTGTGCCAAAGTTTCCTATAGGTGACCGTATGGAACTCTATGGAAATTTCCAGCAGCAAGGTACCTTGAGAATTGTGCCAACACTGCTCCTCGATTTATGTGTTTGTATGTTGTTGTATAGATTGTTTCTCACTATTTTACAGTCCAGTAATCCATACTATATAGACTCAATAATTGTGAAAATATTCTCCTCGATTTTTGTGCCTCCTTTCTCCATGGGAAGTGAGCCAAATCTGTTGCAATCTCTCTCACTTCTCTTCATCTCTCTCTCTTGATCTCTTCAATGATCACGAAAATGAATAGTGTCTCAATCCCTTCAACTCACCTTTTTGTTCATCTCAATGAACATGACCTAAACCTAAGATCTAATGGTTGATATTAAATCCTAGGCCATCTAGATCAACGATTGTGATATAAAGTCACTTTATCACAACTTAAGTCAACCTTTTCATTTAATATCCTCATAAAGTCACTTTAACTTTATATCTCATAAAGTTAATGTTGTAAGGATCACTTTTGGACATTCCCCCACATGTTAAACACCAAGCCTATGTGGGAAACACTTTTCTGAGGTACAACTGGTAACACTCCCTCTTATCAAGGAAGGTGTTTTTCACCACTCCCAACTTATCTATGAAGTAGAAAAACTTGAATCTCCCCAAAGACTTCATGAGAATGTCTGCTACCTACTCATCTGTGGATATGTATTGAAGCTCAACTGACCCTCTTTGAACATAGTCTCGGATGAGGTTGTATCTGAACCGAATTCTCTGAGAGTTTTATGTAACTCTAATTGTCACAGTAAATCATCATAGGCCTCAACTGTTAACCAAATAAACCAACCAATAACTTTTGAAGCCATATGGCCCCACAATTGGCATGACCAGCTACCATGTACTATGTCTTAGCAGAACTCAATGCCATGGACTTTTGTTTTCAATTGAACCATGATACAATTGTCAAACCTAATCTGAAATAGCACCCTGAAATACTTTTCCTATCAACAACACTTCATGTCCAATCTAAGTCTGTGTGGCATGTCAAACTGACTCCATCCCCTCTCACGTAGTCCAAATCATAATCCACCGTACCTTGTAGATACCTAAGCACATGTTTTGCTACCACCCAATGCACTCTCCTAGGCTCCACCATAAACTGACTAAGAGTGTTGACAACAAAACTAATATATGGCCTAGTGTTGACCAAATACATCAACGAGACTATCAACTGATGATATATTGTGGGATCAACCAACTCGAACTTAGAAGTATTAAGCTTCTTCTAATTGGTAATCATGGGTGTTGACATAGGCCTACAATCCTCCTTCTAAAATCTCTTAAGAATGTCAAGTGCATACTTTCCCTACCCCAGAAAAATATGTCCTAGTTCCTGCCAAACCTCCAACCCCAATAAATAATTCATCAACCCAATATCTTTCATCTCAAACTCTAGAGAAAGACTTTGCTTGCAATCAACTATGAGTCTCTTTGCCCCTGTAATGAAAATATCATCAACATATAGCACAAGAATAAGAGGATCCTTGCCAACCACAATGTAGTAAAGGTTGGGATCCACCTCACTCTTCTCAAAACCCATATGTTGTAAGTAAGTATCAATCCTTGAATACTAAAATCTAGGAGCTTACTTTAGACCATATAACTCCTTTTTCAACCTGCATACATGAGACTCTCTCCCATGAACCTCAAATCCCTATGGCTTCTCAATGTACACCTCCTCCTGTATGAGTCCATTCAGAAATTTGGTTTTCACATCCATCTAGTGGATCTTCCAACTCATCTCTATTGTAATGGAGATCGCTGCCCTGATCGAAGTATATTTAGCAACTGGTGCAAAGGTCTCATCATAATCAACTCCCTCTACCTATGAGAACCCTCTAGCCACAAACCAAGCCTTTTACTTCTGAATGATATCATCTACAACATGCTTGATCTTATATAGCCACCTGGAAGTCACCACTGACTTTCCCTCAAGTGTCAGAACAACCTCCCACACATCATTCTTCGTGATGGAATTTTACTCTTCCACCATGGACTCCTTCTAGACTTTCTAGTCTGCAACCTCCTCAAAAGTGGAAGGCTCGGACTCATTGATGTTGCTCACCTCTCTAGCACCTTGCTCCCCTGACATCCCTCTTGGGATTCCCCACAGATTCCTGAGCTTCCTTCAAGGTCTCTTGAAACCATTTTGTCTTCCTCTTCCATGGATTCATCTTCTGTGGACAAGACTCCTCCTCCTCATCCCTATCACTTGAAGAGTGTGTACCTGAAGAAGATATACAAAGACTTCCCATTTCTTGGGAAAACCACCCAAAGCAGTTCTAACCAACTCTAAACCTTGTATTGTCTCCCCCACTACTACAACTCATCTCTCACATGTGTGATATTGGTGAGGTATGATAAAACTATGTCAGTTTTGGTCATCTTGGTGTTTCTCATTTTTTCCCACAATACCATCTTCATGTTTTCATTGGAGCTTTGGTAAATCTTGGTTAAAGCTTCCCACATATCAAAGGCATTATTTTTCCTTGTAATATGTGGAATGAGGTGATCTTTGATAGCATATAGGATTATTCTCTTGGCCTGAACATTCCTCTTATTGTATTTAGCCAACAATATTGCATCAATAGGAATGGTAACTGCCTTCTCAACAATATCCCACAACTCAGACTCCTCTAGCAACTAAGCAATCCTTTCCTTCCATGGAATAAAGTTTTCAACCCCATTCAACCTATCTTCAACCTCAAACCTGTAGCTATGAGAACCTACTCAACCAACAAATAAGCCCAACTCTCTTTTGGTAAAGTATTGCTCTCCCTCTACAAAACCCTTGTAACTAACTGATGTTTTATGTTTGTTGTTATGTTTCCCTTCTCAGTCTTTTTTATGCTTTGATACCATGTAAAAATTCTTAGACCCAACCTGGGTTCAGTCTCAATAAATTTTCATCATTTTTTAATGCCCAACCCACATTTCTTTTGTTGCTGAAATGTAAATGCTTTAAACATAAATTTATAATTGAAACACGATGATTTTTTTCTACAAAAACTAAATGTGGAAATAAGAAACAAACCACGGGAAAATAACACAAGAATTTCAAGCAATGCCCCTCGAAAAACCTCGAAGGGAAAACCAGTAGAGAGAGGGAGATTTTATTACTTCTTGAGCTTAGAGAAAATGATCTTTTATAGTAAAATATTCCAACAATAAATACACAAACTTATCTCGATAATCGTGCCACTAAAACTACTTGAAAATTATGTTGAATCTGCTCCTCGATATTTGTGCCCAAATTTTCATATTATGTACGACAACTAAAACAATAAATGTTGTATGTACTGTCTCTATTTTTGTTTTGAATTTTCATCTAGGTGATGTACAGAACTGTACAGAAATTTCCAACAGCAAGGTACCTCAAAAATCATGCCAACATTTCTCCTCGATTTTTGTGCTTGTATGTTGATATACATATTGTTTCTCACTATTGTATGGTCCAATAATTTATATTGTATGGAATCATTAATTATGGAAATCTTCTCCTTGATTTGCATGCCCCCTTTCTCCTTGGGAAGTGTGCCAAACCTATTGCAATCTCTCTCACTTGTCTTCAGCGCTCTCTCTTGCTCTCTTCAATGCTCATGAAGAATGAATAGTTTCTCAATCCCTTCAACTCACATTTTTGTTCATCTCAATGAAAATGACCTAATCTAAGATCTAATGGTTGAGATTAAGTCTTAGGCCATCTATATCAACAGTTGTGATATAAAATCACTTTATCATAACTTAAGTCACTAAAGTCACCCTTTTCATTTAATATGCTCAAAAAGTCACTTTAACTTTATATCTCATAAAGTTAATGTTGTAAGGATCACTTTTGGACATTCCCCCACATGCTAGACACCAAGTCTATGTGGGAAACACTTGTCTGAGGTACAAATTTTAAAAATATCTTGAATGTGCAAGTTCTGTGACGAGTTGATTAAGTACAACTCCACCCTTTCTAAAGTAAAAACAACACTTTTTGGATGTTTCTTTCATAAATCCATATTATAATATTGAGTACCTCCATGGGACATTGATGGGCATTTGTGAGATATCTTTCCTTTAATCTTTCAATGACAACATCAAGAATTAAGAATGAGACACCCAAATAAGACTTTGGTTGAACATAAAAAATGCCCTCACAAAAACATGCATTGATAAAAGTTCTTTAGGAGATCATAACAATGTTTCATTCCACAATGTAAGATGCCGAGAAATTTCATAATATAGATCAATCGCCAAGTTCATGATGCATTCCAATTTCCAGATTCCATATTGCAATTTCCTAGTTAGGGCACTACCAAAATATGCCCAAATTTACAATTCTCCTTTGGCAGTCCTTTACAACAAAGGTTCAATAATTTTCTAGCTATGTAGCATTTGCAATTTATATCTGTCTTATGTGGTTGATTTAGATCATCAACATTAAGTATGAGGCATCTTGGCTTGGGTCATAAAATTCCAACTCTATATCTACCAGAAATTACAAGTTTCAACTCTAGTTCTAAAATCCATCTGAATAGGATTGAATATTCTAGTCACTAGATATTTTGTTTAGGTTCCAAACTAGTAAAAAGGGATAAGATGCTTTAGGAATTATCACTCCAAAATAGCCATGCTTCAAATTTGTGATAAAGATGAGGGCTACTTATATCTTATTTCACACCGCTATGAATATCCTATTGTCTTCTTATATCTAGAATTTCAAATTTCTATTAATGGATAGTCAAGGTTGAATCCTAAAACCTATTAAGAATCTCCAACATGAAAGGAAATGGGAATTCTATTGTAAGCCTTCTTAGATTCCCATTTTCTCCATTACTCCTCAAATGAATTGGTCACTAAGAACTATTTATTCCACAAAGCGTCTTCCCGTGAGGGCTTTCACCATAAGGGGACCACTTTGGAGTTCATCCATATTTACTTCTTATCAACCAAGACAAAACAATAATGAGTCATATTTACATCAAACACTATTGGGTCCATTACCGAAACCTTTGTGCTACAGGTCTTTCTTCAAGGGTTGACATCAATGACAACCAACCTTAATCAACAATCTCCCCCTTTAGCATTGATGGCAACACTCTGATCCAACACTGAAATCATATCACTCATGCTCCCCCTGAAACCATGCCTCTGTCCTCTGCATCTAATAAGTCTCTCCCCCTTTGTCATCAGTGGCAAAGGTATCTTTCCATCCGGGGTTGCTCCCCTTGACAGACTGTCCACTTATGGTGCTTCCTCGTGTACATCTAAGACATATAAGATAAGCATTCAAAAAGCATTCATTTTTGGAGTAGAAATAACTCCAAGTCTTTGGCGAAGATATTCAAAGGCTTCTTGTGGAAGTGATTTTGTAAAGATGTCTGCC